>JAOTRH010050990.1:0-19348 GCA_034768845.1 Heliamphora exappendiculata
GGAGTGTTGTGCAGGATATGGTCAAACAGTATACCCAAACTCTTTTACTACATCTATGAAGGTGTACAGTCAGTAAGAGCGTACAGTCAGTAAGGGTAGCTCGTCTTCCCAATAATTTCCGAAACGGATTAACGTTCAGGATATCAGGTCGACCAAGCAGGGGGATTTGAAGAATAATGCACATGCATGCAAAAATACAAATGAGAAATATATATTAAGAACCAATGATGTTTTCAAGTCTAGCCTTTTTATTTGATTTTAGAAATCAATTTCCAGTGGAGTCGCTTGAAAATACTGTGGCGTTGGGTTTAGGGGTTTTGAAAATGCTTCAAAAATAAGGGATTCAAAGATATTTGAAAAATATTTTAATACCTCGAAAGCCAAATTCTAAAAATTCGTTTTTTTTGAAAATGGAGTCGCCACTTAATTTTTGAGAAAAATAAAAATGGCTACTGATCTTGAAAACGTTTAACCAGAGAAAAAGGGGTCGGGAACTAAGATATGAATCGAAAAAGGTGTTAGGCACCCCATTCGTCCAACCAGAAGATTGTGTTCTCTACTAATCATCATCGGTTCCTTAATATGATTTCTCAAATGCATTCAAATAAAAAAATAGAGGTAAAGAGAGAATATCCAAAATCAAATATAAAAAATACATAACATGCGTATATAGAATGCCAAATAAAACAAGTGTTGAAGGAAAAATCCTAAATCCTACGACATACAATTTCTAACTAAAGGATACATGGAATACACACGCATACAATTTCATCAGAATGAACTAAACTATCAAAACTTGAATAAAAGAGTAAAACATGATGGAAGCTATTAAAATTACCTAAACATGAATTTGCTACAAAAGATAAATTAAACTATCCTAAACATACTTTCAAATAAAGAAACTAAAGCATGCACTAACATTAACATGGTGAATTGGTAAGAGAAATGAGAAATACAAAATAAACAATGTATAAAAAAAGGATCCTAAAAGAAGGTTTATAAAAGAAACTTATGAAAAGAGTTTTAGAAAAATGTTATACTATGAAAAGATATTCTAACTATTTACATTTTTAAAAAAACAAAAAAACAAAAGAGAAGAACATTACACTAAAAGGTGAAAAACTAATTTAAAATTTTTTTTATGATTTTTGGGTTTAACAAAATGAAGAAAAATAATACCAACATTAAAAAGAAAAAGAAAAGGACAAAAGAAAGGAAAAATAAAGCTAATAATAAAAAAAGAAAAAGAAGAGAGTAAAATGCTATGAAAGACAATTACACTAATGTCAAAAGAAAAGAAAAGAAAATTTAAAGATGAAAGCTAGAAAAGAAATATTAAGTTAATGCTAGTAAAAGAAAAAGAGTATTAAATCAAAATTATAAGAAAAGAAATAGAATGTTATTAGAAGAAAGTTTGACCAACTAAAAGAAAAGAAAATAAACACTAGGAGAAGTGTATTATAATAATGATATTGAAGGAACCTTAAACTAATATTAGAAGAAAATAAAATAAAATAAAATGGGACATTGGCATTAAAGAAAAGAAAAAGAAATGAGATATTAAAAGAGAAATGAAGCTGTATTACAAGAAAATAGAAAGGAATATTAGATTAAAGGTTAACTAATATTAAAAGAAAAAAAAGGAATAAGACATTAGCAAAAGAAACATTAAATTAACATTAAAAGGATGATTAGCATTAAATGGGTACAATATTAACAATTACAACCATTTTTATGTAAGTGATTGTATTACAATGATATCGACATTGTTTAGTCGTATCGTCATGTTATGTTAGCACTATTTAATAAGTAAATTAATGAAAAAGACAATGTGATTAGTGTGAATGTGTAAATTAAAAAATTAATTAAAGCGACTAAGTTAAAAGAGGCAATGTGATCAATAAACAAGTTTAACAGCATAAATGAAGGAAATGCGTGAATTGAAATTAAATTTAACATGATCACTCCAAAAAGGAGAAAATTGAGTTAGAATGATCGGGGATCCAAACGAGGTACCTAGATAGCTGGGAAATTCACAAGTCGAGAAATGTGCCTCAGTGGTCTAATTCTCGGGTGGTGATCCAAACAAGGTTTCAATGTAGGTGTTGGTAGGTTAGGATCTCGGTATTTCAGCAGGGCATCGGCATCGAGACTCAGAATTAGTCGGCGACTCGGCAGAACTTCTCTCTCAAAACCTCTCTCCCATTTTCTATCTTTGAAAACGTACCAGAAGTACGGTATTTATAGAGTTCTTCAACCAATGAGATGTTGTCACGTTTTAGGGCATGTCAGGCCAATTAGAGTTAACGGTCACCATAATGTAAGTTGGTGGTTGCCATGTTTTTTAAGGGTTCCACAAAATTCTATAGCGGTCGCCACAATACGAGTTGGCGGTCACCGGGTTAGAGGTGGCAGTCGCCACTTTTGGCTAGAGTTTCCAAGAGGTTCTATTGGCAGTCGCCACAATGAACATGACGGTTGCCTTACTTGGGCAGCAAGTTTCGATGGTTCGACAAAATTTTATTGGTTTAAAGGTTTCGGGTTCAACTACCGAGCTTGGATCACTTCCCAAGAATCGTTCTGAAGCACCATTCCACATATTTTCATCATCGAATTCGCCTAAAATTAGGCGGGATCAAATTGGGGTGTCTACAAGCTGAAAACTGTCTTTCTGTTTCTAAAACTTTTTTTTCTTCTTGCCTTTCTGCTCAGATGAAAAATCTTTTTTAAAAAACAAACACATTTTCTAGTATTGAAGGAATACCATTTGTAGTTAAAGTTATATACAAGTTACATTTTCAATCAACAAAATTCAGTATTGTTAGTTTGTTTTCTTTAAGTATTAAAGCGAGTGGGTTGAAAGCCATTTTAATACTAAGAATCACATAATTAAAAACAATCGTTAATTATGACGAGTAAAACTTTAAATTTATTTTAATTTGGTTCCATCTACAATTTTAAAATTAATTCGTCAGCAGCTTAGTAACCTGAGAATAGCATGCCTCGATTTTTTTAAATTTAAATTTAAAACTTTAAATTTAAGACCAAACATGCCAATTCTGGTCTTATACCCTTCATAAGACCAGACATGCCAATTCTATTTAATTTTACTATCAAGGCAACTGACCATACCAAGTAAAATTAAATAGCTGGCATAGTTTTAGTCCAGTATATAATAGCAGTGAGTCAGATGAAGTGGATACTATTATATACAGCTAAGTGTTAACCATCACCTAATCCCAAATTAATCGCTTCGCAATGAACCCTTCAGATGAAGAAGTGATCCACACTAACAATTATCCAAAATTATCCCTAAATGAGGTTCGTACTGGCGATACCGCAATTAATCTGTTGATTGGGTAGGAAGGCCTTACTGCTGACACGCAGGGTTTAATTAAATCGCCTACAAACTGGTGATGAAAATCGCATGATTTATTTGTGAATAAATTTTTTCAAGGCCACTTAGATTTTTAAAATATTTTTCAAGGTTATAAAAATTTATTTAATTAAAATAAATTTATTAATTTTAAAAAATACATGATTTAAAAAAATCAACCATCTTCATATGTACACGATTCCAAATATTCTAATTTATCGAATCATCTTTTCGTGTTTAAATGCGTAACAAATAAAATTTAATAAATGCACAATTTTCCTCCAGTATTTCAACCAAGATAGTGATTAAAGGCATTTATTTATTTTATTTTTCGTTCCATATTTTTTTTAAAATAATAATTTATTTCGATTAAATATTTTTATATTTAATTAATTCAAAATTCAAAATTAATTCTCACGTTATTCTAAAATATCCAATTTTTTTAAAAAAAATCATCTTGAACATGATATTTTGTAAAAAATAAAATATCTAAAAAAATTTATTTAATAAAAATTAATTAATTAAAAAAACTTACTTTTATTTTCCATTACAAAATATTTTAATTTAATTCAAAATTTTAAATTAATTAAATTAACAGAATAAATAAAATAGATATGCAATCATTCACGCAGTATATATATAAACATGATATGCATATATCCCGGTTTTATGATCTAAGTAAAACACTGAGATGTTTTAGTCACCCTAAAAGAATCAGCTGTTTCAATCCCTATTCGCCTCTGATTCTTGTGTTCTGATTGCATCAGGCTTCCTTGATACTATCTGATATATACTGATATATCATATCAGTCTCGTATACATTAAAAAATTAATACAAAATAACCCCAGGAGAGAGAAACCGCTAGACCACCACCAGCCACCGCCGGCGCCGTCTTGTCACCACCTTCAGGTGGCTCCTGCCGCCTCATCCAAGCTCTGTTTTTTATGAGTTTTATATGGTTGAAAATGTGTCGAAATATGGAATTTTTCTATAAAAAAATATGCTACAAAACTGCTCGAAAAATAGCTAGAAAAATGGCCCAAACCTCAAAAAACGCTGTTGCCCGCCACAACACCGCGCAACCAACTTTTCGGGGATTTTTTTACCTCTTCCCGACCTCGGTTTTTGACGTACTTTATATCAAAAGAAATCTCTCAAAAAATACTATTTTTATATAAAAAAAATGTTCAAAAACAGTCTAAAAAATTTTCAAAAACACTGCCCAAAACCGCTGCCACCGTCTTTAACCGCTAACTTTCTAAGGCCGTTCCGACCTCATTCGAACTCTGTTTTCGACGTATTTTATATCATTGGAAAGCTCTTAAAAAGTAAAATATTTTTTTTAAAAAAATTTGCTCAAAAACAGCTCAAAAAACTATCAAAAAACTGCCTGGAAGCTGATGCTGTAGCGCTGTCGCTGCCAGAAAATACCGCAGCTATTTTTTTTAATGCATTGTTTGGCCGAGTTTTTTTTTTCTGGTTTTTGACATTATTTTGAGTATGTTTTACTTCTATTTTATGTATAAAAAATTTCTCAAAAACTAGTTTAAAAAATCGCTCAAAAAATCATAAAAACTGTTGTCGAACCGCCGCCAACAAAGCCACCAGAACTGGGCTGTTTTGGTGATTTTTCCATGCTATTTTTTACTTATTTTTTATGCTATTTTTTATACATAAATATTATAGAAAAACTCACCGAAAAAACCGTTTAAAACCATTAAAAACTTACCGCGATATGTGATCCGTTAAAACCCGAACCACTGCTGGTACTGCCTCCGTTCTTCGTGTTCTTAGACATGTTAAACCTATTCTTAAATAATTTAAATAGATATTTAAAAACATAAAATTTTTTATTACATCGATCTTATATCCCGAAAACTCACATTCTATCTATCACGGTCAATTCCCATAATTTAAAAATAATTAATCATCATTCATTTAAAACATTCAATCAAACATGAAAAATAAATAATGATCATAAAATCAGAATTAGAATGCCTGCAAAACAAAATTAGTAACAGTTCTAAAACTACCCGATTTTGATAACTGCAAGCAAAAAATAAAACGACTCTGATACCAATTGTTGGAGGCAAGACTGCCAAGATCATTATTTTTACAAACGATTTTCGATAAAAATTAACTGGAAGGGAAATCACCAAAATGGACTCCAAATAAAACTTTTGATGATGAAAGATCAAAATAAAATTCGTGTATCCAAAATTAATTTAGAAGAATAACTTTTTACCGGTCGAATCTTTAGCTACAATTTGATTTCGAGTTGAAACTCCTGTAAGATCTTCTACTGTATTCTCTTATGCGATTCCCGATATATGTGGGCTATAATCCTCCGAGAACTCGAACCGACAGAAGCAAGACATCTTTAGTCTTAGCAGATAAGTTATGAAATTGGTTCAGCCTACCCGCATATATATAGGGCTACAGCAAGGACCTGTGGAGTAATTACGAGTAAGACTTTTAGTGGAACACAGACACATATCAGCGGTTTCTGCAATTATAAAAAATCAGCATCGATTTTTACAATTTTCATAAAATACTGAATTATAGTTCACATCACTAAATAACTATAATTGCATTCTGATTCATAATCTCAAAATCATATAGCATTGAGCTCCTGTTATTAAATGCTTACCATTTCTCCCCACGTTAAGATTATTGATTCTCGCCAATTAAACTTAATTACTGATAATTTAATTTAATCAGCATCTTGATATTTCTTAAACCCTTTTACTTAACTCATTTGATCGCCGGATAATCAAATCCACCTGCAGGGTTTGGTCCGGTCAAAACTTATAAGCTTTCTTAAGTGGGTATCGTCAATCCCGATCTTTCAAGACGTGGATTTCGTCAATAATTAATATTTTTCATATAAATAATATCGCTATCTAACTCACCGAGAATATAGACCCATATAATATCGCACCCTCTAATGAATTAAAACAACGAATATTAAATATATGCAAATCAATAATTATTTTAGGATTAAGTGGATAAGCACTATTTATAATAAACTTAGGGTGTGAATTAATTCATATAGTTCGTATAAAATTAATTACCCCAAATGTCTCATTCAATACACACAAAAAGTGTACTAGCACAGAGAGTCGGAATAATAGACGACGCTATTGTCTATTTTCTGCAACCAAGATAGACCTACTAAAACTTTGTACTACAGTCGTATCGATGGTATGCCCATTTCCATCTATACTGTTAACATAAAACTTATATTCTGCAAGAACCTAAAATTTGATCTTCTGTGTATAAACCGTACTCTACACACCAGATTAAATACTATACAGAATATTAGACATCCATGCATAACAAACAAATGATATGCATACATTGTTCATAAAGATTTTCATAAAATAGAAAATTAATTTTATTAAAATTAAATTAAATACCAAAAATATAGTTTTTGGTATACCAACCCTAACACGACAGTCCTTCTCAGCCAGTACCTACCACCGACAACCTTAATCAGCCATCCACTAGTGCCGACAGGGCCATCTCAGGCCTTTCCAAGTGCCGACAGCCATTGGCACCCACTAATAGCCTCCCACTAGCTTTCTATTAATGCCGATAGGGCCATCTCATGCCTTTTCAAGTGTCGACAGCCTCCCTAGACCACCGCCATCTCTTCCCTTCCTACCTCCAGCGCCGATAACCTATGTTATCCTTCTTTTCAGTGCCAAAACTCACTTCTCCCCTCTCTACCATTGTCGATAGCCCCTCTCCTCTTCTCTAATCTAGCCGCCTGCAACCCTGGACATCCTAGCTTCTTTCGGTACCTCCCTCCTTGCTAGCCGACTGGTGTAAGCTCTATCCGACTCTTTATTTCTTCATCTCCTTATTTTAACAGCCCAAAGGTAACCCTAACTGCTGGTTTGAGGATTTAGGGGCTACCACAGTGTTTTTTTATGGAGATGAGTTGAAGGTGTGATTCGCAGTCCATATATGAATGATTGAAGGTGTGGGTGCGTTCTATTGCTTATTGGCGTGATTGCTCGTGATTCCTTGAGATTTTTTATTGAGATATTGTGATGTTGATGGAAAGTTTCACAAGAGTTGAGAATTCTCCAATGAGAACTAATAGACAAAGAGGAATAACGAATGTGTTTTCGTCATCCACATGATTGGTGAATTCGAAGTTGATTGGACCGCAAACATACATATTATGGAAGAAGAAGATATTACTTACAGTTGAAGGTATGAAAAAAGAAGACCATTTGTTTGAAGATCCTTTAGAGAAGGGATATGATGAGTATAAGAGATGGAAGCAAGATGACACACGATTACTGAGTAAGATGTTGAATTCAATGGAGTCCTCCATTGAGATTCTGGTGGCTAATGGCACGACTGTTCGAGAGGTATGGGCCATACGCAAGGAGACATTTGCCTCGACTAACGACCTATCCAGTTATATGATGTGATGTGGAGCATTTTTCATATACAATAGGGAGATCGCTCTTTCCCAGATTATTTCACAAAGTTCAAAGTATTGGTAGATGAGTATGATCGTTTGGTACCTTTTACCAATCGATACGCGATTTTTCAAGAGCAGAAGATGTAGTTTTTGGTTATTTGTTTCCTACTTGGGGTGAACCAACAACTTGACTCAGCATGTTCTCAGATTTTGGCTGGGTCTGACATTACATCTTTTCTTTTGGGGTAATTAAATGTAACATAAAAGAAAAGAATTAACAAGATTACAAGAGGCATACCCCAGGCCTTGCAACCCCACAAAAAAAACTAAGAAACATGAAACCAAACTACCAAGATCCAAGGGCACAAGCCCGAGATTGAACCTACACAAAAGCTAAGCCTAGATGCTTGGACCATAACTCAAAGGAAGTAATGGGATAGGAAACCATCCAAATAGAGACAAAATAAAAAGCCTATACATATAATCTTTACACATCAATCAGGCATAAAAGAAAGCCAAAAACAGAGCCTAAACAATAAACCACTTCAGCTGCCAAACCAAGAAGCAAAATAGCCAAAAGCCACTTCAGCCGCAAACAAAAACCAGCCACCGAACAGAAGCATACCCAATTAAGAAAGGAAGCATGCCCAGAAGACAACCATTATAAAGTCCTTTCCCACAAAGCAAAGACAACCATCCCTAAGCTACCAATAACCAAACACCAAAGGCAATACTTCCAACCAATAACCCAAAACTGTGACCCACAGCAGCAAATACATGGCCCACCAAGGATCAAACACACAAGAAACCATTGATATGATAAACTCCAAAAAAAATAGCCAAACACACGCGCCCGGGCCCCCTACACAAGCCGTAGGGGAAGGCTATATACATAAAGGAGGAAAACACTAGCAAAAAAGATTAAAAACCAAACATAACCCAATAGGCTATGAACATCCCTTATAGCTAGGAGTCAACATCAAGCAGCCAAGGTTTCTTCCTCTTAGGATATGCAAGAACCTGAGACTTGAGAAGGAAAGAGACTGTAAGAATAGTATATACAACAACACACGCACCCAACATTCCATCTTTACCTGAGGTCTTCCGACACATGAGCCGAGTGATTAATAGAGACAAGCCTCGTGGTACTACTATTGATCATAGTGACTAAATGGCCCTAGGGGCATTTCGTGGTGAGAGTAGAGGTGGTTTCCGTGGTAGAGGTCATGATGGTGGCCGAAGTGATGGAGGCTGAGGGGTAGAGGCCATGATGGAGGACGAGGCAGAGGTCGAGGTAGAGGTGACACTAGGTCCTGCTACTATTGTGGAGAGCAAAGACACTTATAGAGCTCATGTTAGAAGCTATATGGGCATCCTACTTCCTCTGTGTCCAATGCAGTGGCCGAGTATGACACTCCTCCTCCTTGTTCTGAGCGAAGAACTATAGATATGACGTAGGAGGAATATGATCAGTTCATTCAGATGCGGATTAGGAACACAGTCAATACTCCATCTGCCACAATTGCAGGTAATCTAGCTGCGTGTATGGCCACCCCCAGATCATGGGTGAAAGATTCGAGAGCATCTGTCTCTATGACCCACTCCACATGTACTTTTTCATCTTATCAATTGACCTCTGGACACAGTGGGGTGATTGTTGCCAATAGAGGAACTTTGTAGGTGAAAGGGCAATGAGTAGTTACTCTTTTTCCATCCATTACACTCTTTGGTGCTTTACATACTCCTACTAATCCGTTTAACCTAATATCTATGAGTCGTATTACCAGGGATCTAAACTGCTCAGTAATTTTTTTTCCTGATCATTGTGTTTTTCAGGATCTAGTTTTGAGGAATACTACTAATAGAGGATGGGTGGTAGGTGGCATGTATGTGCTGGATGAGACTTTGAATGTTGTATGCTCCGGCCGATTGTCTAAAATATTAGATATACATTATCGGCTAGGCCATCCCTCCTTACCAAGTTTAAAGAAACTACGCCTCAGTTTAAGTCAGGTTACACAGTTAAAATGTGAGTCGTGTCGATTTGCTAAGCGCCTGCGTGTGCCATATGTGTCCAGAAAGAATAATAAAACCATGAGTCCTTTCTCTTTAGTTCACTCCGATATCTATGGCCTGTGTCCTGTCACATCTTTATTTGGTTTTCAATATTTTGTGACTTTCGTTGATGACTATTCTCGCATTACTTATCTCTATCTTATGAAAAAGCAGTCTGAATTACTTACTATGTTCACTGCCTTTTATAATGAAGTCCACACTCAATTTGGCACAACTATGAAAATATTAGTGGCTTATTGGGTTCATACCTGGATACACATGGGATTATTCACCAAACGCTATGCCCTAACACACCTCAGCTAAATGGAGTGGCTAAAAAAAGAATAGACATCTCTTGGAAACTACACGTGCCTTGATGTTTCATATGCGGGTTCCTAAAGTATTCCGGGGTGAAGCTGTGATAACTGCATGTTATCTCATTAGTAGATTGCCCTCCTATGTCCTACATGGTGCTTCACCCTTGTTAGTCTTACTTCCTCAACAGATTCCTTTTTCCTTACTACTCAAGATCTTTAGGCGTGTTTGCTATGTGAGAGATATCAAGCCGAATGTGGCAAAGTTGGATGCACGAGCACTAAAGTGTGCCTTCATGAGATATCCTAAGACCCAGAAAGGATATCGGTGTTATAATCCTGACTTGCGACGATTTATTGCTTCCCACAATGTGGTGTTTGTTGAATCTACTCCATTCTATAGCTCGGCCACTACACCTTTCTCAATTGTTAATGATGGTTTAGATCAGATTCTACTGTATCAATCCTCCCCTGATTTACAAGTGGCATCTTCACCCGTGGCCAGTCCTCTGGTTGATACTCTCGAGGCATCGCCACCTACTGCCTCAAAGGCACCTATCCTTTCATCATCTTTCGACTCTTTAGTTTCACCAGGCTCCACCACTTCTCCTCTACTCGAGTCAGTATCTCCTCAGCTGGATTAAATCTTTGATCAAGTATGTGACCCTCCTATTACTTTACGCAAGTCTTACCGTAGTTGTACAGATCATCCCTTATGGTGGTTTACCTGCTACTGTCTAGTAGGGTATTACTAGCTTTGATCAGTATACTTTTCCTTACTCTGTTTTTTGTGCTCTTTCTCATCCAGGTTAGCGCAAGGCTATGATTGAAGAAGTGAATGCTCTCAAGGCTAATAATACATGGGACCTGGTGAGTCTTCCTCTTGGGAAGACTACGATAAGCTGTAAGTGGGTCTATGTTGTCAAACTTCATTCTAATGGCACTTTTGAGCACTTGGAGGCTCGTTTAGTAGCCAAGGGATATGCTCAGACCTATGGCCTTGACTACTTTGATACCTTCTCTCATATTGCGAAGATGGCCTCTATTCGTCTGTTCTTATCGCTGGCTACATCTCATCAGTGGCCCTTATATCAACTCGATGTGAAAAATGCCTTCCTTCATGGGGATTTAGAGGAAGAGGTTTATATGGATCAACCACCTGGCTTTGTTGCTCGGGGCGGTCCCCTAATCATGTATGTCACTTAAAGTTCTCCTTATATGATCTGAAGCAATCTCTTAGGGCTTGGTTTGGCCATTCAGTTCTGTAATACAGGAGTTTGGTCTTTAACAATCAGCAAATGATCATATTATATTCTTTTATCATACCTCACAAGAATGCATATTACTCGTCGTCTATATGGAAGACATTATTATTACTGGTAGTGACAGTTGAGGGATGGCTGAGCTTAAATCATTCCTGGGCACCAAGTTTCAGACAAAAGATCTTGGTGAACTTAAATATTTCTCAGGCATTGAAGCAACCAAGAATAAGAAATGTGTGTTCATTTCTCAGCAGAAGTATGTTCTAGACATTCTAGAGTGTGTAGGATATATATGAATGCTAAAGGAGTGGATTCACTTATGGAGACTGATTGTAACACCCCGGTCCGGACCCTAGTAGTAACAACCTAGATTGTAACGACTTGACCTGGATCCTAGTTGTAACAGCCCGAACAGTGACTACTCGCAGAACGATCTAAGCCAAAATCTTAGTATTGGCGACGGATAGATAATGAGAACCAAGGTCGCTGCATATGTTGGAGGCAATACTGCCAAGATCATTGTTTTTGAAAACGATTATCGGTAAAAAATTAACTGGATGGGCAAATGCCGAAACGGGCTCCAGATAAAAATTTTGACGAAGAACGATCAAAATAAAACCCGTGCAACCAAAGTTAATTTAGAAGAATACCTCTTGTAGATCTAATCTTCAACTACGACTTGATTCTGAATTTAAACTCCTGTCAGATCTTCTACCATATTTTCTTATGCGATCCTCGAACGTAGTATGGGTTACGATCCTCCGAGAACTTGTACCGGCAGAATTTCGATATATTTTTTAAAGTCTTGAAAGACAAAAACAATATATCAAGAATGATATTAAAATCAATCTAAAACTGGTTCAGCCTACCCGCATATATATAGGGCTATAGCATGGACCTGTGGAGTAATTATGAGTAAAACTTCCAGTGGAATACAGATACCTACGGGCGGTTTCTGCAATTATGAAAAGTCGCAGCGGTTTCTGTAATTTTCATAAAATACTGAATTACAGTTCACACCACTAAAGAACTATAATTGTACTCTGATATATAATCTCAAGACCTTCTTGCATTGAGCTCCTGTTATTAAATGCTTACCATTTCTCCCTACGTTAAGATTCCCAATACCCACCTATTAAATTTAATTACTGACAATTTAATTTAATCGGCATTTTCATATTCCTTAAGCCATTTCGCTTAACTTACTTGACCGCCGGATAATTAAATCCACTTGTAGGGTTTGGCACTGTCAAAACTTATAAGCATCCTTAAGTGGGTATCGTCAATCCCGATCATTCGGGACGTGAATTCTATCAATAATTAATATTTTCCATATAAATAATACCGCTATTCAACTCACTAGAAATATAGACCCATATAAGATCGCACCCTCTAACGAATCAAAACAACGAATATTAAATATATGCAAATCAATAATTATTTCAGGATTAAGAGGATAAGTAATATTAATAATATCCTTGGGGTGTGAATTAATTTATATAGTCAGTAGTCAGTACTAAATTAATTATCCCAAATGTCCCGTTCAATACACACAAAGTGTACTGGCACAGAGAGTAGGAACAATAGACAATGCTATTATTTATTCTCGAAACTAAGATAGGCCTGCTAAAACTATATGCTACAGTCGTACCGATGGTAAGTTCATTTTCATCTAAACTGTCAACATAAAACTTATTTCTGCAAGAACCTAAAATTTGATTTTATGTGTGTAAGCCGTACTCGACACACCAGATTAAATACTATACAGAATATCGGACATCCATGTATAACAAATAGATGATATACATACATTGCTCATAAAGATTCTCATAAAATAAAAAATTAATATTATTAAAAAATAAAAATAAATATTAAAAATATGATTTTCAGTATACCAACCCTAACAATCCCCCACTTATTCTCAAAATCATACTACCATACATCTGACTCCCATACCCTCTACATGACTATTAAAAGTCTTAGCCGGTAAGCTCTTTGTAAAAGGATCTGCAAGGTTATCCCTTGATGCAATCTTGGTCACAGCAACATCACCTCTCTGTACAATTTCTCGTATCAGGTGATACTTACGCTCAATGTGCTTGCGTTTCTTATGAACCATTGACTCCTTCGAGTTTGCAACTGCTCCGCTATTGTCACAGTAAAGTGTAATAGCCGACTGAATAGAAGGTACCACCTCTAGATCCATCAGGAAGTTCCTGAGCCAAACGGCCTCCTTGGCTGCTTCAGAAGCTGCCACGTACTCGGCCTTTATGGTGGAATCAGCAATGCAGAATTTCTTGATACTCCTCCAACTTATAGCTCCACCTCCTAAGGTAAACACATATCCTGAGGTAGACTTATGAGAATCCATGTCAGACTGGAAATCTGAGTCTGTGTACCCTAAAGGTACTAGACTGTCTGCCTGGTAAACCAACATATAATCCTTAGTCGTTTTTAGGTACTTGATTATATTCTTTACCGCGGTCCAATGCTCCTACCCTGGGTTAGACTGATATCTGCTAACCATGCCAACGGCAAAGCAGATGTTGGGTCTAATGCAAAGTATAGCATACACGAGGTTTCCTACTGCCGAGGCATACGGAACCACCTTCATCTTCTCTATCTCATCAGGTGTCTTAGGACACTGATCCTTGGATAGAGTGATTCCATGCCTGAAAGAGAAAACCCATTTCTTTGAATCCTGTATGCTAAAGTGAGCAAGGATATCATTGATATACTTTGCTTGTGATAAGCCCAACATCCTTTGTTTCTGATCTCGCATAAGCTTGATCCCAAGGATGTGACTGACTTCTCCTAATTTCTTCATAAAGAACTGCCCAGATAACCATACTTTAATTGTAGATAATGCCCCCACATCGTTTTCGATGAGCAAGATATCGTCAACATAAAGTACTAAGAAGATCACCATGCTTTCGTCATGCTTCTTGTACACACAGGACTCATCCGGACTTTGATCAAAATCATAAGATTTTATAGCTTGATCAAACCGACTGTTCCAAGACCTCGATGCCTGCTTAAGTCCATAAATGGATCTCTTAAGTTTGCACAACATGTGCTCCTGGCCCTTTCCAATAAATCCGTCTGGTTGTATCATATAGATACACTCGTCAAGACTTCCATTAAGAAAAACTGTCTTGACGTCCATTTGCCAGATTTCGTAATTGAAATGTGCGGTAATGGATAAGAGAATATGAATAGACTTAAGCATGGCTACTGGCGAAACGGTTTTCTCATAGTCAATCCCTTCTTTCTGAGTGAACCCTTTAGCAACAAGCATAGCTTTGAAGGTTTCAATCTTCCCGTCTACTCCTCTCTTTCTCTTGTAGATCCACTTGCATCCAATGGATTTTATACCTTCGGCTGATTCTACAAGTTCCCAGACTTGATTGGAATACATAGATTCTATCTCTGAATGTATAGCCCTTTGCCAAATTTCTGCATCTATGTCTTGTAGTGCTTCATTGTAGCTACAGGGCTCGGTATCTAATTCTGCCGGGATCCTGTCAAAAGACTCTCCCAAGAACATATACCGGTCAGGTTGATGAACAACCCTTCCACTATGACGATGCACTACCTGTGTTTGTGTACTAGCAGTAATAGGTTATGCAAAATCTGAACCCTGTGCATTAGCACCATGTTCTTGATTTGTACCTGTCCTGATAATCCTCCCACTACAACTAGGTAATGGAATATCAGTGACTTGTGGTTCCTCTTCTGTTCTACTGGTATTTTCTCTCAGTTATTTCAGAACAATTTTGCTATTGGGCCTGTGGTCCACAATATAATTCTCTTCTAAGAATCGAGCATTGGTGCTAACAATGACCTTCTGATCCTTAGGATTATAAAATAGACCACCCTTCGTTTCCATGGGATACCCCACAAAGAAACAGACTTCTGTCCTCAGTTCTAACTTACCTGCGTTCCCTTTCAACGCATGTGCTGAACACCCCCAAATCCGAATGTGTTTCAGACTAGGCTTACGCCCGGTTCACAATTCTATGGGAGTAGAAGGTACTGATTTAGAAGGTACCATGTTCAGAATGTAAGTCGATATCTCTAAAGTGAGTCCCCAAAACGAATGTGGTAAACCTGAATAACTCATCATTGATCTTACCATCTCCATAAGAGTCTTATTCCTTCTTTCTGCAACACCATTCTGTTGAGGAGTGCCAGGTGCAGTCAATTGGGATGTAATCCCTTATGATAATAAGTAGTCCTTAAACTCTCCAAAGAGATATTTCCCACCACGGTCGAATCGTAGTGATTTAATAGTTTTACCTAGACGCTTCTTCGTCTCTGCCTTGAATTCTTTGAATTTTTCAAAGTATTCAGACTTACGGTGCATTAGGTAATGATATCCATACCTTGAGTAGTCATCAATGAAACTGACGAAGTACTCAAAGCCACCTCTAGCCCGAATTGTAATAGGACCACACACATCAGAATTAACCAGATCCAACTGTTCTTTTCCTCTATAACCTTCGGCCGAAAATGGCCTCTTGGTCATCTTACCCTATAAGTAAGATTCACATACTAGAAGTACCTCCACTTCCAATGAACTCAAAGGTCCATCTGCTACCAGTCTGTTTATCATTTTTAGATTAATATGACCTAAGCGTAAGTGCCAAAGAAACGTTTGATTCATTAAAGAAGAAAACTTTCTCTTATATGGTAAATTAAATGTGTTATTCATTTCAGTTAGTTACAGTGTAGGAGAGATTTGAGTAATAATATAAAGATTATTCACCAATGTACCAGAATAGATAACCTGTTTATTATCCTTAATAACCACAGAGTTATTAAAATAAACAAAATATCCGTCTTTAGCCAATCCAGAAATAAAAACTAAATTCCTTCTAATGGCAGGTACATAAAGACAATCTCTCAATATTAAAATCCGATCTCTACCAAAATTGAGAGTGACATTTTCTACTGCAACTGCATTTTACCTTTGTATTATTGCCCATATGCAGGTAAATCTCTCCATCACTAAGTTGTCGAGTTTTCTAGAACTCCTGTAATGAATTACAGACATGATTAGTAGCTCCCGTATCTACACACCAGGTACCGATAGATAACACCGCTAAACATGTTTCCACAACCAGTGAACAGAAATTACCGTGATTGTTCTGCCTTCTGATAAATACTGGACATAGCTTTTTCCAGTGTTGGGTCTGGTTGCAGTGAAGACATCTGTCTTTCAGCTTTTTCACACCAGTCCGTGGCCCACTAACTACCCTAGAAATCGTGTCTCCCTGTTTCTGAACATTTTTCTTCTTCGTATCTTTCGGCCATGAGGAAGAATCTTTTTCTGAAACAGACACATTTTCTAGTATTGAAAGAATACCGTTTATAGTTAAAGTTATATCTAATTTACATTTTCAGTCAACAAAATTTGGTCCCGTAAATTTGTTTTCTTTGAGTATTGAAGCGAGTTGGTTGAAATCCATTTTAATCATGAGAGTCACATTATTAAAAAAATCGTTAATTATGATAAGAAAAACTTTGAATTCATTTTAATTTGGTTCCCTCTACCATTTTAAAATTAATTTGCCAGCAGCCTAGTAACTCGAGAATAACATGCCACGTTTGGTGGACGTCTACAATCCTTCATAAAACCAGACAAGCCAATTCTTTTTAATTTTACTATCTAGGCAACTGACCATGCCAAATAAAATTAAATAGCTGACATAGATTCGGTACAGTATATAATAGCAATGACTCAGTTGGAGATGATACTATTATATAAGAAGTGTTAACAATCACCTAATTCTAAATTAATCGCTTCACATTGAACCCTTCAGTTGTAGAACTGATCCACACTAACAATTATTCAGAATTATCCCTAAAGAAGGTTTGTACTTGCGATACTGTAATTAATCTGTCTGTTATGGAGGAAAGCCTTACTGCCGACATGCAGGGTTTAATTGCATCGTCTACAAACTAGTGATGGAGACCGCGGGATTTATCTGTGAATAAATTCTCTCTCCCACTTAGATTTTTAAAACATTTTTTAGAGTTATAAAAATTTATTTAATTAAAATAAATTTATTAATTTCGAAAGCCACACGATCTGAAAGAGTCAAATATCTTTTCGTGTACACGATTCTAAATATTTTGATTTATCAAATAATCTGTCCGTGTTTAAATGCGTAACAAATAAAATTTAATAAATGCACAATTTTTCCTCCAGCTTTTCAGCCAAGGTAGGCATTTATTTATTTTATTTTTCGTTTCATATTTTTCAAAAAATAATACTTTAATTTGATTAAATATTTTTTTATTTAATTAATTCAAAATTCGAAATTAATTCTCACGTTTTTTTTCAAGATATTTGATTTTTAAAAAAAATCATCTTTTAAACGTGATATTTTATAAAAAATAAAATATTTAAAGTTTTTTCATTTAATTAAAATTAATTAATTAAAAAAACTTAATTTTATTTTTAATTACAAAATATTTTAATTAAAATCGAATATTTAAATTAATTAAATTAATATGATAAATCAAACTAATAATAATTATCCACGCAATTAAAATATAAAAATAAATTAATTACAAGATAAATATAAATTCTGATTTTATGATACGATTGAAACTCTAAAGAGTTTCAGTCTCATGTAGTTTTCTATATCCTGATAGCGTTAGGATTTTTTAATTCTATCTAATAAAACATATCTGAAAAATTAAGCTATCCGAAACAGTAAACCGCATCTAACCAAACACGCTGCTGTGTTTTGAATGAAAAAAAATGAAAGTGTTGCTGGAATTTCTCCCGGATTGCCGCGGCCTGTAGTGTGGAAAATAGCACCAATTACTTTCGTTGGCCGCTGCATCACTGTTTGGGATTGCCGTTCTTATTGGAAAAATACTGTTTGTGAGATCATGGCGCAACAGTGATTGGCTTCGCCAAATCATGGAAAACACCGGAGCAATTTTCGGAAGAACAAAATAGCCAATTGCAATCGCTGTTTGTGGCTGCCGTTTTGGATGCTTTTTTGCTTCAACAGTGCCTCAATGATGCTGCGGTTTTGCTTGGGAAACTCCGCCTGGGATGGTGCACCACTGTTGAAGCTACAGGGCGTCTGGAGTGCGCCACGTTTGGCGATTGCTTTTGGATGAAATCGGCAGTTTGTTTTGATGCTTCCAGCAATTGTCCGGCGGCCACTTTTTTTTTTTTATTTAACCGGAAAAATTCTGCGGAAAATTTTTTTTTTGCATAGCAATAAAAAAAACTCAATCCATGGCTAAAACTGCCAGTTGCCGCTGTCATCCACCGCCGTTTCTTCTATACCTGTTCCTATTTTTTTCTTTATAATAAATTTAAAAAAAAACTTAAAGAACATAAAAAAAATTTTATATCGAAACCTATATCCCGTAGGTTCACATTCAATCTAAAAATTCATTAATCTAATACGGTCAATCCCCGTGGTTAAAAAATTAATTAAATTATCATCCACGCATTCAACCAAATATGAAAAAATAGATGATCATAAAATCGGGATTAGAATGCATGCAAAACAAAGTTAACACAGTTCTAAATTTACCTGACCCCGATAAACCGTAAACAAAAAATAAAATGGCTCTGATACCAATTTTTTGGAGCCAATACTGTCAAAATTATTGTTTTTGAAAACGATTTGAAAAAAATGAGAAGATTGTATATTTTCTGTGTATTGAAACTGTACAATATATGGCCTATTTATAGGAGAATATGGATAAAAAATAAAAAAAATACAATAAAATAAAATCAAATCAGAATAAAATCAATCTAATAGTCTAACAATCAATCTAATATTCTAACATTCCCCCTCAAACGCGAGATGACGAAGTCAGCTGAAGTTTGAAAATTAGAGCACGAAGGCGACCAGGAGGATG
>JAOTRH010051001.1:0-19348 GCA_034768845.1 Heliamphora exappendiculata
ATATGGTTACAATAAGGACCTGTTGAGTAAATATGACTTGAACTTCTAATGTAATTATGAAAACTCACCTGCCCCTAAGACAATTTCATAAAAATATAAATTACAATTCATACCACTAAAAAATCGTAATTGCACTCCTACCCATATTATCAAAATTGATTATTCGTGCTCTTGTTATTAAATACTTAATTCATCTCCCCACATTAAAATTCTTGATACATGCCAATTAAGTTTAATTATTGACAATTTAATTTAATTATCTTCTTAAATTTTCTTAATTAAGCCATTCCGCTTAACTTATTTGATAGTCGGATATTTAAATCCACCTGCAGGGGTTGGCCCGATCAAAACTTATAAGTTTCCTTAAGAAAGTATCGTCAATCCAGAATAATCGGGACTTGAATTCCGTCAATAATTAATATTCACCATATAATTAATACTGCTATCTAACTCATCGGGACTATTGACCTATAAAAGATCGCACTCTCTAATAAATCAAAACAACAAATATTAAATGTACGTAAATAATAATTAATTCGAGATTAAAAGCATACACACTCATAACAATCTTAGAGTGTGAATTAATTTGTATAATCAGTACAAGATTAATTATTTCAATGTAGTCCCGTTCAATACACACAAAGTGTACTAGTACGGGGAATTGAAACAATAGATGACGCTATTATCTGTTCCGCGTAACCAAGACAATCCTAGTAAAACTCTGTACTACAGTCATACCGATGTTTATCCAATTTTATCTAAACTGTGAATAAAAACTTATATTCTACAAAAATTTATAATCTCGTCGTTTGTGTGTAAGCCGTACTCTACACACCAGATTAAATACTGCACAGAATAAAGGACAACCATGCATAATATTAAAGAAGTGATATTACATTCATTGCTTATTAAGATTCTCATAAAATAAAAAAAAAAATTTATTAAAATTAAAATTAAATACTAAAACTAAATAAAATTTATGATTTTAGTATATAACTCTGACAGTCTCGCACTTATACTCAAAATCATGCTGTCATACTTTGACTCCCATGCTCTCTACATGACTCTCAAAAGTCTTAGTTGGTAGGCTCTTTGTAAAAAGATCTACAAGATTGTCTCCTGATGCAATCTTGGTCACAGCAACATCACCCCTCTGTACAATTTCTCGTATCAGGTGATACTTATACTTAATGTGTTTTCCTTTATTGTGGACTCTTGGCTCTTTCGAGTTTGCAACCGTCCCGCTATTATTACAATAAAGTGTAATAACTGGCTGAACTAAAAGGATCACATCTTGATCCAACAGGAAGTTCCTGAGCCAAACGGCCACCTTGGCTGCTTTAGAAGCTGCCACGTACTCGGCCTCATTGGTGGAATCAACAATGCAGGACTTCTTGATACTCCTCCAACTTATAGCTCCACCTCTTAAGGTAAATACATATCTTAAGGTAGACTTACGAAAATCTTTGTCTCACTAGAAGTCCAAGTCTCTGTATCCCAAATGTACTAGATTGTCTGCCTGATAAACCAACATATAATCCCTAATTTTTTTCAGCTACTTGATTATATTCTTCACCGTAGTTCAATACTCCTATCCTAGTTTAGACTAATATTTGCTAACCATGCCAACGACAAAACAGATGTCGGGTATGGTACAAAGCATAGCATACATTGGGCTTCCTACTGTAGAAATATAAGAAACTACCTTCATCTTCTCTATCTCATCAGGTGTCTTAGGATATTGATCATTGGATAGAGTGATTCTATGCCTGAAAAGGAAAAACTTTTTCTTAGAATCATGCATACTAAAATGAACAAGGATGTCATCGATATACTATACTTATGATAAGCAAACATCTTTTATTTTTTATCTCGCAAAAACTTGATCCCAAGGATGTGACTGGCTTATCTCAAGTCTTTCATATCAAACTGCCCAGATAACTATACTTTTACCGAAGATAGCACCCCCACATCGTTTTCGATGAGCAAGATATTATCTACATAAAGTACTAGAAAGATCACCACGCTTTCGTCATGCTTTTTATACACATATGACTCATCTAGATTTTGATCAAAATTATAAAATTTTATGGTTTGATCCAACTGAGTATTCAAAGAACTCAATGTTGGAGGCAAAAACTGCCAAGATCATTATTTTGTAAATAATTTTTTGATAAAAAAAAAATTGGACAGGCAATCGCTAAAACGGGTTCCAAATAAAATTTTTTGATGTCGAATTATCAAAATAAAACTCGTACCACCGAAGTTAATTTTGATGAATACAGTTTTGGTTGATTCTCCGACTTAGAACTTTTGACTCTGAGTTGAAACTCCTGTCAGACCTTCTACTGAATTCTCTTATGTGATTCTCAAATGTAATGTGGGCTACGATCTTTCGAGAATTCGTACCGACAGAGCCTAGTCAACCTTAGTTTTGAAGACGAGTTATAAATTTGGTTCAACCTACCTGCATTTTTATAAGACTACAACAGCGACCTGTGAAGTAATTATGATAAAGACTTCTAGTATAATCAAGATACCCATCCAACAGTTTCTGCAATTATGCAAATCTCACAGCGGTATCTGTAATTATGAAAACCTTGTAGTAGTTTCTGTAATTTTCATAAAATACTAAATTATAGTTTACACCATTAAAAAACTGTAACTACACTCTAAGACATAATTTTAAGACCATCTTCCATTGAGCTCCTGTTATTAAATGCTTAATTCATCTCCTCACGATAAGAGTCTCAATACTTGCCAATCAAATTTAATTACTAACAATTTAATTTAATCAGCTTCTTAAAATTCCTTAAACCCTTCCGCTTAACTTATTTGGCAACCGAATAGTTAAATCCATCTGTAGAGTTTGGCCTGATCAAAACTTATAAGCTTCCTTAAGGGAGTATCGTCAATCCCGAATAATCGGTATATGGATTCTATTAATAATTAATATTCACCATATAATTAATACCGCTATCTAACTCACCGGGGCTACTGACCTATAAAAGATCGCACTTTTTAATAAATCAAAATAATGAGTATTAAATATACGCAAATAATTAATTATTTTAGGATTAAGAGTATAAGCACGCTTATAATAACCTTGGGTGTAAATTAATTTATCTAGTCAGTATAAAATTAATTATCCCAATATGTCCCATTTAATACACACAAAGTGTACTAGTACAGAGAATCAGAGCAATAGACGACGCTATTATATATTCGTTGTAAACAAGACATACTTACTAAAATTATTTGTTATAATCGTACCAATGACATGTCTATTTTTTTATCTAAACAGTGAACAAATACTTATATTTTGCAAGAACTTAAAATTTGATCTTTTCTGTGCAAGTCAAACTTTATACACCTAATTAAATATTGTACAGAATAAAAGATATCCATGTATAATATTAAAGAAATAATATTGCATACATTACTCATTAAGATTCTCATAAAACAAAAAATTAATTTTATTAAAATAAAATTAAATACTAAAATCATATAAAATTTATGATTTTCAGTATACAACCCCAACAAGCTCCCACTTATACTCAAAATTGTGCTGCCATACTTCTAACTCACATGCCCTCTACATGACTGTCAAAAGTCTTAGCAAGTAAGCTCTTTATAAAATGATCTACAAGGTTGTCTCCTGATGCAATCTTAGTCACAGCAACATAACCCCTCTGTACAATTTCTCTTATCAAGTGATACTTACGCTCAATGTGTTTTCCTTTCTTGTGGATTCTTCGTTCCTTCGAGTTTGTAATCACTCCGCTATTATCACAATAAAGTGTAATAGCCAACTAAACTAAAGGGACCATATTTAGATTCAACAGGAAGTTCCTGAGCCAAATGGCCTCCTTGGTTGCTTCAGAAGTTGCCACGTATTTAGCCTTCATGGTGGAATTAGTAATACAGGACTGTTTGGTACTCCTTCAACTAATAGCTCTACCTCTTAAGGTAAACACATATTTTGAGGTAGACTTACAAGAATCCTTGTCTAACTAAAAATCTGAGTCTATGTACTCTAAAGGTACTAGACTGTTTGTCTGGTAAACCAACATATAATCCTTAGTCCTTTTCAGGTACTTGATTATATTCTTTACCGCAGCCCAATACTCCTACCCTGGGTTAGGCTAATATTTGCTAACTATGCCAATGACAAAGCAGATGTCGGGTCTAGTACAAAACATAGCATACATTAGGCTTCCTACTGCCGTAGGATAAGAAATTGCCTTTATTTTCTCTATTTCACCAGGTGTCTTAAGACACTGATTCTTGAATAAAGTGATTTCATGCCTGAAAAGAAAAAATCCTTTATTGGAATCCTATATGCTAAAACGAGCAAGGATATCATCGATATACTTTACTTGTGATAAACTCAACATTCTTTGTTTATGATCTTGCACAAGCTTGATCCCTAAGATGTGACTGGCTTCTCCCAAGTCTTTCATATCGAACTGTCCAGATAACCATACTTTTACTATAGATAATGCCCTCACATCATTTTCAATGAGCAAGATATCATTTACATAAATTACTAGAAAGATCACCGTATTTTTGCCACGCTTCTTATTCACACAGGACTCATCTGGACTCTGATCAAAATTATAACACTTTATGACTTGATCAAATCGAGTATTCTAAGACCTTGATGCCTCCTTAAGTCCATAAATGTATCTCTTTGCATAACATGCGCTCCTAGCCTTTTACTAACAAACTGTCTGGTTGTACCATATAAATATCCTCGTCAAGAATTTCGTTAAGAAAAATTATCTTGACATCTATTTGCCAAATTTCATAATCGAAATGAGCAGCAATGGATAAGAGAATTCGGATAGATTTAAGCATGGCTACCAGCGAAAAGGTTTCCTCATAATCGATCCCTCCTTTTTGAGTGAACCCGTTTACAACATGCCAAGTTTTAACGATTTTAACCTTTCCATCTGCTCCTCTCTTTCTCTTATAGATCAACTTTCATCCATGGATTTTATCCTTTCGGATGGCTCTACAAGTTTTCAAACCTGATTAGAATACATAGATTTCATCTATGAATTTGTAGCCTTTTGTCAAAGATCTTCATCATTGTCCTTAAGTGCTTTATTGTAATTATAGGGTTTGGTATCCAGTTCTACTAGGATCTTGTCAAAAGACTCTCCCAAGAACATCTACTAATCAGGTTGATGAACAACTCTCCCACTACGATGGGGCACTACTTGTGTCTACGTACTAACAGTAACACGCTGTGCAGAATTTGAACCATGTGCATCAGCACCATGCGCATGATTTGCACCTATCCCGATAATCTTCCGACTACGACAAGACAATTCGATATTAGTGACTTATGGTTTCTCTTCCGTTCTACTGGTATTTTCTCTCATTTTTTTCATAACAATTTTACTTTTCGGCCTATGATTCATAATATAATTCTCTTCTAAGAATCAAGTATTGGTGCTAACAATAATTTTTTGATCCTTAGGATTATAAAATAAACCACCCTTCGTTTCCTTAGGATACCCCACAAAGAAACAGACTTCTGTACTCGGTTCTAACTTACATTCCCATTCAGTACATGTGCTGAACACCACTAAATCTGAATATGTCTCAAACTAGGTTTACATTCGATTCACAATTCTGTGGTAGTAGAAAGTACAAACTTAAAAGGTACCAAATTCAGAATGTAAGCCATTATCTCTAATGCGAGTTCTCAAAACGAATTGGATAAACCTGAATAACTCATCATGGATTTTACCATCTCCATAAGAGTCATATTTTTTCTTTCTATTACACCATTCTGCTGCAGAGTGCCTGGTGCAGTCAACTAAAATATAATCTCTTCTGATGACAGGTAATCCGTAAACTCTCCAAAGAGGTACTCCCCACCACGGTCAAATCGTAGTGATTTGATACTTTTACCCATGCGCTTCTTCGCCTCCATTTTGAATTCTTTAAATTTTTCAAAGTATTCAAACTTACGGTGCTTTAGGTAAATGTATTCATACTTTGAGTAGCCATCAATAAAACTAAAGAAGTACTCAAAGCCACCTCTAGCCCAGATTATTATAAGACCGCACACATCAGAGTGAACCAGTTCTAACAGTTCTTTAGCTCTATTGCCTTTTACCGAAAAGGGCCTCCTGGTCATCTTACCCTCTAAGCAGGATTTATAGACTAGAAGTGCCTTCACTTTCAATGAACTCGAAGGTCCATCTTCTACTAGTCAATTTTTCATTTTTAGATTAATATGATCTAAGCGTAAGTGGCAAAGAAATGTTTAGTTCATCAAAGAAGAAAACTTTCTTACATGGTAAATTAGATATGTGATTCAATTTAGTCATTTGCAATATATGATAAATTAGAGTAATAACATAAAGATCATCCACCAATCTACCAGAACAGATAACGCATTTATTATTCTTAATAACCACAGAGTTCTTAAAATAAATCAAATATATGTTTTTAACCAATCTAGAAATGAAAACTAAGTTTCTTCTAATGAAAGGTATATAAAAATAATCTCTCAATATTAAAACCCGATCTCTACTAAAACTAAGAGTGACATCTCCCACTGCAACTGCTGTCACATTTGTATTATTACCCATATGCAAGTAATCTCCCCATCATTAAGTTGTCGAATTTTTTAGAACCCTTGCAATGAATTACAGACATGATTAATGGCTCCCATATCTGCACATCGGTACCGGTAGATAATATCGTTAAATATATTTTCACAACCAGTGTAAAAAAGTTGAAAAAGTTGAAAAAGTTGAAATTACCCTATTTGTGAAAAAGTTGAAAAAGTTACCCTATTGCTTTTTCCAGTGTGTATTTTCAATGTGTATTTTCACAACATTGTCTAATTTATCATATGTATAATTTATCATATGTCTTTCAATGTGTAGTAAAATACATATGTTTACCCTATTTTCACAATAAAAAGTTGAAATCATGTCTAGTTGAAAGACACATTGAAAACCACGAATTGGTCAGAAATTACCCTATTGCTTTTTCCAGTGTCGTGTCTAGTTGTAGTAAAAACATATGTCTTTCAACTTTTTCACACCAATTCGTGGCCCACTAACTACCTTGAAAATCATGCCACCCTATTTTTGACCCTTTTTTTTTCATACCTTTTGGCCCAGAGGAATAACCTTTTTCAGAAACAAATATTTTTTCTAGCATTGAAGGAATACCCTTGGTAGTTAAAGTTATATTCAAGTTATTTTTTTAGTTAACAAAATTTGATCCCGTAAGTTTATTTTTTTTAAGTATAGACGCTAGAGGATTGAAAGCCATTTTATTTATGAGAATCACATAATTAAAAATAACCGTTAATTATGACGAGCAAAATTTTAAATTTATTTTAATTTGATTCTCTCTACCATTTTAAAAAAATAAATCGTCAGCAGCCTCGTACCATATGAATAGCATGCCTTGATGGAGGACGTATACTATCCATTATTTGTCTAGACAAACTAATTTTTTTTAATTTTACTATCTAAGCAACTGCCCTGTCAAGTAAAATTAAATAACTGACATAGTTTTGGTCCAGTAAATAATAGTAATAACTCATATGGAGAGGATACTTATTATTTGCAACTAAGTGTTAACCACCACATAATCCCAAATCAATCGATTCGCTATGAACTATTCAGATGAAGAAGTGATCCACATTAACAATTATCTAAAATTATCCCTAAATGAGGTTTGTACTGGCGATACCGTAATTAATCTGTCTGATCGGAAGGAATGCCTTACTGTCAACACGCAGGATTTAATTACATCGCTAACAAACTAGTGATGGAGACCGCTGGATTTATCTCTGAATAAATTTTCTCTCCCACTTAGATTTTTAAAATATTTTTTAGGGTTATAAAAAATCGTCTAATTAAAATAAATTTATTAATTTCGAAACCATACAATTTGAAAAAGTCTAAAACTTCTTTCCGTGTACACGATTTCAAAAATTATGATTTGTCAAATCATTTTTTCGGGTTTTAATGGGTAACAAATAAAATTTGATGAATGCACAGTTTTTCTTTAGCTTTTCAACTAAGTTAGTGATTAAAGGCATTCAATTATTTTATTTTAGTTACACGTTTTTTGAAAAATAATAATTTATTTAGATTAAATATTTTTTATTTAATTAATTTAAAATTTAAAATTAATTTTCACATTTTTTCAAAATATCCAATTTAATAAAAATCATTTTAAACGTGATATTTTGTAAAAAAATAAAAATATCTAAAGTTTTTTCACTTAATTAAAAATATTTTATTTTATTTTTTTACAAAATATTTAAATAAAATCAAATTTTTTAAATTAATTAAATTAGCAAGAATATATATAACAGATATACATCATCAATGCAATTTTAAAAAATATAAATACAAGATATATATATATATATATATATATCAATTTTATAATCAAAAAAAAAAACTCTTATGAGTTTCAGTTTTCTATTCAAAGATAAACTATAATGATTCAATCTTTATCTGTATCAGCTTTCTGTATGCCAATTTCATTAGAATTCTCCGATACACTGTAATATACAAATATATCACATCTTGATCCTCGTACATATCAGAAAAATGATCAAAACAACCCCAGACCACTAGCACCGCCAACGCTGCCGCTGCCGCCAACATCAAGCGGCTTTTGCTGCCTCCTCCATGGTCCATTTTCGACGTCATGTTTTTTTAAAAATAGCTCTCAAAAAATATTATTTTTCTATAAAAAAAATCAAGTTTGAAAAAGGCTCAAAAAATAGCTTTCAATGGCCGCCAAATTGCCCAACGTCTCCGTCGCCTTGCCACCGCACGTTTGGCCTTTTTTCGTGGTGGTTTTAGCTCTCCTTTTTTTTGGAAAATAACAATGATATATAGCAATGTGTTGCTTCGAAGAATGCCTCAAAAACAGTTCCGAAAAAAATCTAAAAATAGCCCTGAAGAGCCACTACCATCTCCGCCTATGGCTGCCGCTACCCCTGCTATTTCTGCCACTGTTTTGATCCAATTTTTTCATAGTTTTTAGAAAGTATTTTAAGATATGTTTACTACTATTTTATGCCTAAAAATTGCTCAAAAAATAGCCTCAAAAATATTCAAAAAAATTATCAAAACTGGCCCCGAACTGCCACCGGTGGTGGCTATTTTTATTAATTTTTTATGGCTGTTTTTGGACTTATTTTGCTACTACTTTTAAAGCATAAAACCTGTACAAACGTACCAAAAAATTGTTTTAAAACCGTTGAAAAAACCAGCTCGATCCGTGGCTCAAAAATCCCGAAACCACTGTCAGTGCCGTCGCCCGTTCTTCGTGTTTTTGGATATTCAAATATATTCTTAAATATTCTAAACAATATTTTTAAAAAAAAAATTTATATCAAAATCTATATCCCGTAAACTCACATTCGATCTAAAAAAAACTTAAACTATCACGATCAACCCTCGTGATTAAAAAATTAATTATAATCATCATCCAAACTATTCAATTAAATATGAATAAAAAGATGATCATAAAATCGAAATTAGAATACTTGTAAAACAAAGTTTGTACAATTCTAAATCTACCCAGCCCCTCGATAAATCTTAAACAAAAAACAAAACGGCTTTGATACTAATTGTTAAATGCAAAAACTGCCAATATCATTGTTTTGTAAACGATTTATTGATTAAAAAATTGGACGGGCAATCACCGAAACAGGCTCTAGAAAAACTTTTTTGATTTTGAATGATCAAAATAAAATTCGTACCACCACAGTTAATTTAGATGAATACATTTTTGGTCGATTCTCTAACTACGAACATTTGATTTCGAGTTAAAGCTCTTGTTAGATCTTCTACTGTATTCTCTTATGCTATTCCCAAACGTAGTGTGGGCTATGATCCTTCGAGAACTCGTACCAGTAGAACCTGGTTAACCTTAGTCTTAAAGACGAATTATAAATTTGATTCAGCCTAACCGCATATTATAGAGCTACAGCAGGGACTTATGGAGTAATTCTGACAAAGATGTCTAGTGTAACCAAAATACCTGTAGACACCCCAATTTGACCCCACCCAATCTTAGGTGGATCCAATGATAAAAATAGGTGGAACAAATGCTTCAATTCGATGCTCGGGAAGTGATCCAAGTTCGGAATTTGAACCTTAGCCATCAAAAACCTTCAAAACCAATAGCTTGTTGTCCAAGTAATTCCCAAACATGGCGACCGCCAACTCCATTGTGGCGACCACCAATAGAACCTTGTAGACTCTTTTCCAACATGGCGACCACCAACTTAAACATGGCGACCGCCAACTTGCATCGTGGCGGCCGCCAACTTCAAATGGGCCAACGTGTCTAAAAACGTGTCAACATTTCATTAGTTGAAAAACTCTATAAATACCGTACCTCTAGTACGTTTTCAGGGACAGAAAATTAGAGAGAAGTTTAGTGAGAGAAATTTTGCCGAGACGCCAAGTAATTCCGAGCCCCGACGCTGAAATCCTACCGAAATACTGTAAACCGAGTCTCCGAAACCCTACAACCCTAGCTTGGATCACTACCCGAGGATTGGAACATTAGAGCACATTACCCCAATTTGAGAATTCTGTAACAATCTAGGTATTCCGTTTGGATTCCCGATCCTTCTAGCTCCATCTTCTCTCTTTTAGAGTGATTGGGTTAATTTCCATGTATTTGTTTCAATTATATTTTTTGTTTTGCTTATTAGTTATTACATTTATGTTTAAATTCATACTTTAGCTTATGTACTTTACTTATTTTGTTAATTTACTTGCTTACATTTTAAACTTATTATAAATTGTTAAATCACTAAATAGTGCTAATATTTTTTACAATTACAACTTATTAATGTTGTTAATTGTTATAACTCGATGCACTTACATAAAAATTGTTATAATAGTCAATATTACATCCATTTAAATTCTAGTATTTCATTCCTTTTCTTTTTCTTTTCTTTTACATTAATTTAATGTTCTAGTATTTAATTTTCTTTTAGTCTAAATTTCATTTCAATAGCATTTTATTTCATTTTCTTATCCTAATTAATTTAATACTCCATTTTATTTTCTTCTAGTTTAGTGTTTACTTTCTTCTAGTATTATTTTAATTTTACTCTTTTTTTTCTAGCACTTTATTTATTAATTTTAAATTTTTTTATAGCATTTTTATTTTCTCTTTCTTTTAAGTTTTAAGTTTACATTCCATTTAAATACTAACATTTCTTCTTCTTTTTCTTTTAATTTAATATTCTTTTGATAAGACCAACCTAAAAATTCTTGTAATATTAACTTAGATATTCTTTTAAGTTAATGTTCGTTTAATTTCATTTTCTTTTTCTTTTTCTAGCTTTTATTCTCTTCCTTTTATTAGTGTAATTTTCTTTTTTATTATTTTATTTTCTTTTAGTAATATTTGTAATTTCGTTACAAAGTGCTATTTAACATTTCATTTCTTATAATATTAATATTCTTTTCATGATATTTTTTTTATTTTGCTAAAACCAAAAATCACAAAAGATTTTTAAGTTAATTTTCATCTTTAAGTAATTCATAATTTTCTCTTTTAAAATACTCCATTATTCTTTCCATTTTTTTCTATTTTCTTCTCTTTTATTCTCTTTTAAAATGTAAAATGTCAATAACTAAATTTTCTTAACTTATTTTTTATAATTTTTTTTTCTTCTATTAACAACAATAAGCACAAAAACATAAAGATATCTTTTCTTATTCTTCTTATTTTCATCTTTTATGTAAATAATTAGATTTTCTTCTTAATAGCATTTTCTACCATTGTCAAATCTTTTTCTTTGCTTTTAAATCTTTAAATTCTCTTTTGTTACAAAACTCTTATTTTAAATTTCTTTGATTAATTGACTTTTTTTCAATATAACATTTTTCTCTTTTATGCATTGCCTATTTTATATTTTCTATTTCTTTATTGATTCATCATGTTAATGTTAATGTTAATCTAGTTAATTTTGATAATATGTAAGTTTTAGTTTCTTTATTTAGGAAGCATGCTTAGGATAGTTTGAATTTTCTTTTGTAGCAAATTCATGTTTAAGTAGTTTTGCCAATTTCTAGCATATATTTTATTCTTTTAACTAAATCATGCTATTTTAGGTTATTTCAATATTATTGCATATGGGTATGTGCTACATGTATCTTTTAGATGAAAATTGCATGCCATAGGATTTATGATTTTTCTTTTGACACCTATTTATTTTAGAGTGTTATATATGTATTTAATGTATTTTCTATATTTAATTTTGAATGTTTTTTCTTCACTCTCATTTTCTTTATTTGCATGCATTTAAAAAATTCTATTATAGAACCAATGATGATTAGTAGAGGCCCACCTTATAGTTGGGTAAATGGGGTGCCTAACACCTTTCTCGATTTGTACCTTAGCCCCCGAACCCTCTTTCTCTGGTTAATATTTTAAAAAATCAGTGGCCAATTTTATTTTTTTTAGTTTATCTCAAAAACTAAGTGGCGACTCTATTTTCCACAAAAGGGGTTTTCAAAATTTTGTTTTCAAGGCGTTAAAAGATTTTTCTAGACATTCTTTGAATTCTTTATTTTTGAACATTTTTCAAAATGACTCCCAAATTCCAAAGCCACAGTATTTTCTGGCGACTGGTTTATAAAATCAAATAAGAGGGCTAGACTTAAAAACATCATTGGTTCTTAATATGTATCTCTCATTTGCACTTTCACATGCATGTGCTTTGTCCTTCAAACACCCTGCTTGGTTAACCTGATGCCGTAAACGTTAATCTGTTTTGGGGATTGTTGGGAAGACGGGCAACCCTTACTAACTGTACGCTATCATAGGTGCAATAAAAGAGTTCAGGTGTACTGTTTAACCATGCTCCGCATGTGAGGTATATACCCGTCTTTATTCAGAAAGTACCATTTTCGATTGACCAAAATCGGCCTTTTGTATATAGTAAACTTAGAACTCCCCATTAGGTGATGCTAACCTTAGTAGGATTATGTATTTTTTTTATTGTATGTTTTGATTGCTATTGTTAGGCTTACTTGTTCAATTTAGGCTAGTTCTTTCTCCGGGTCGACCTGGAATTTTTTGTTATCCTTTGCTTAGGCTAGCTTTTCCTTCGAATTCTTACCCGAGTTTTGTTTCTCACCACTTTTGGTTTTTCTTACCGTTATCATGATCGTGTTTCGTCTTAACTTCTACGATGGTTTCTCTCTCCTCTGAGATCTTCTCGGATCGTTAGTTCTCTCCCTCTTGGCATAGGCTCGTTTCCTTCAAATCCTCGACATAAGCTCGTTTCTTTCAAATCCTTGTAATGCCCGTAAGAATTATTTTTTTACCATCATGCTGCCCGTTTTTTCTTAAAATTTTTAGGTCAAACCAGTCCGGTGAGCATAACTTTGTTTTCTTGCCAGAGTGCTGTCTGTTTTTAGGCAAACCTTCTCCCTAGATTTTAGTTGATCTTCTTTTCAGCCATTATAGTAGTTTTTGAGTCATCCTGTTGTTATGCTGCCAATATGAGCCCGGCAGGGGCATTATTATAGCTTCCATGGTTATCTGCTCATGATCTGTTGTTTTCAGAATTCCATATATTTTCTATCTGTTGTCAAAGTATTTTCCCAAAAAGTGTCTAATACTGGTCATTTTTCTTTTGGGATCCAGGTTTCTATGTGAAATTACCATTAGGCCGAGAAATGTACAGTCAATACGTGACTGGGAAATATCAATGATAGGAAAACTTTATAGGGTATATGAACAGCCGATTAAGTCAGCTGAAATGGCGAAAACGAGATGAATCTAACAGCCCTAATGAGGGCGATTACTGATATACAAAGAGTCGTAGAGCAATAGACTCAGGCTCAAGTGCAATGTCAGGCACAGATTTGGACAATTCAAGCTCGTATCCCTGTTGCGAATGGACAACCAGATAAGACGAACGAGAATGGAGAGGACTTTTGTGATAACAACCAAGTCCTCGATGGACCTCAAGTTATCCCACCACCACCACGGAACCCTTGTCAGGTGATACTTGAGGAGGAAAACACTGCGCAGTCTAAAGAATCTGCACTGATTGAGAAGATCGATAAGATGGAAAAGGTCCTCAGAAAAGCTAAGGGAGTTGAGGAATATATGCTCGTTGTAGGGGGACTCTGCCTGTTCTCAGATGCAAAATTGCCAAAAAAGTTTGAAATGCCGGACATGAAAAAATTTGGCGAAATCGGAGATCCCAGAATTCATCCCCAAATGTGCGTTGGTACCCTATCGCCAATGGGGATTGATAACCAGTTGAAGGCTCAACTTTTTCACCGATCTGTTTCTAGGGCAGTCCAAAAATGGTTTCTCTCTCTTGATGTAGCTAAAATTAGAACTTGAAAAGATATCGCAACAATTTTTATCAGTCAGTGTAGTTATAATGTCCAATTGGATGTAACTACCCGAGAGCTCGAAACAACCCGACAGGAGAACAGGAAATCTTTTGTTGACTTCCTGACCCGATGGAGGGGTAAGGCCGCCAAGATGACAAATTGACCTTCTGAAAAGGAGCAAGTAAGGATAGTGGTAAAGAACCTGCAGTCTCCGTTGAAGCATTACTTGATCACGCAGCCACTCTCCACATTCGAACAATTGTTTGACGCTGGGGTCCAGATAGAGGATGCTATCCAGTTTGGGGATATTGAAAAAGCCGAGCTGAGCCAGAAACTAATAAGAAGGACTTTCCCTATAACCAATCAAAATCAGTTCGATACTCACTCGGGCGAGATGAATCTTTTGAATCATTCCACCCATCCAACGAACAAACTTCAGCAGTCAGACAATAGCCAACAGTAATAAAAGCCGAGAAGGGTCTTTACCCCCCTCAATATCTCTTTGTCCACCGCTCTGAATCGACTCGTCAAGAAGGGGCTCATCAAGCCATTGGACCGCATGCCTGTTCCTGATCCCCTACCGCCAAGGTTTAATGCTTCTCAATACTCTGCCTTCCACCAAAGCCACGAGCACCTAACCGACAAGTGTTTGAGACTCTGGCACGAGATTCAAAACCTCATTGACAACAAGGTGATCCCACAACCATCTGTCACCCCAAAATCAAATGTCAATACTAACCCACTTCCAAATTATGCCAGGTTGGCTGGCATAAATTACATGTCTTTGGGGGAATTAGAGGATCCGAGTCAGCACATTTGTTCGGCACACCTACCATGCCCTCATGTTTCACTAACCGAGAATCGAACAGTATGCTCGTTCATGATGATTAGGGGCAGTCGAGACAGGATGGAAGAATGGAATGATGATGCCTGGAAATAGTATCGACCGCTATTCCAAGTCTACCAACAAGAGGAGGAAGTGTACATCGATGGGTTTGGCCATTGGATTACCAAAGTCGACCTTATGGGTTTGGCCATGTGCTTGATGGAATCACCATTTCCCAACTTTTTGAGGACGAAGTGTACATCGATGAAATGCAGTCCTATTGGCTGGTAAGGATTGTGTTAAAATATGATGGGGCTAAGTGGATTAGTTTTTGGGTTGCTCAGGAACAGCGAGTGAATTTTATTAAAGAGGGCATCTAGGAGAAAATCGACAACACATAGACTATTGAAGATGACGAGGAAAGAAGGAAAATGGCAGCCACTAGTGACTTAAATAATTTGTGGGCGTTTGAAAGCCCTTTGCACGAAGTAAGACAGACTGATAATGTGATGCCAGGGTTATGGGATCCCGAAGACGGCGTGGAACATCTAACTAGAAGTGGAAGACACTTTAAGCCAACTCAGCTAGTGAAGGGACAGCCATGAGGAAAAGAGAAGGAGACAGAGCAAGAGGAGGAGGAGGATGCTGTATTGAAACAGTTGAAAAAGACGCAAGCCAACATCAGCATTTGGGGGCAACTGATGGCCTCACACAAACATAGGCAAGTTATGCTAAAAGTTTTGAATAAAGCTAGCGTTCCGATAGAGGCCACTTCAAAGCAATTGATTGGATTGATTCTGCCGAGGGTTGAACCAAAAGTCATTTCTTTCTCCGATAAGGATTTTCTCGCTAAGGAAAAAAATCACAACAAGCCGCTTCATATCACTGTCAAGTGCCTAAAAAAATGGGTCCCAGTTATCCTCATTGATAATGGGTATGCCTTGAACGTTTGCCCATTGAGAATAGCTGCTTGCTTAAGGATGAGGCCGGACTAGTTCACTCCATGCAATCAAGGGGTGCGAGCCTATGATAACTCAAGAAGGGATGTACTAGGACTGGTATCATTTTCCATTTCAGTGGGACCACTGGAAACCTCAGTTGAGTTTCACGTGCTAGATGTGTTGGCCTCCTTCAATCTGCTGCTGGGCAGGCCGTGATTGCATGACCCAAATATCCTGGCAGTACCATCTACCCTTCACCAAAAGTTGAACTTGATAAAGAACGGGGCAGCCTTGACCATTCATGGAGAGGACAGTATTCACCCTCCGAAAGGAGGAGAGGGCACAACTCTACTATAAGTTCAGCATAGTGAAGATGATGTGTTGCTCAGTGGTTTTCAGTTCAATGAAGCACAGGCTGTTCAGACGCTGATGAATGAAGAAGAAAGGTATGTCAACCCGCGAGCTTTAATGATGACGAGAAAAATGTCCTTCTTCCCGGGCATGGGATTGGGACGTAAACTGCAGGGAATCTCGAAACCCATTCAGGTATTGTCGACTTCGCACCGTCTTGGTCTTGGGTATGAGCCAACGGAAGAAGATCTGGAAGGGCCTAGAAGGGGACGGAAGGCCAATTATTCTAGGACGCTCAACGGATACTTCGTCAAGAAAGGGGAAGATCTCCCGTATTGTGGCTTTTCGGAGCCGTGGATCGATGAAGAGACCAATCAAAAGCTATCGGGGTTGGAGATCTTTTTCAGCCACTAGCTGTCTAATACGGAAGAGGAAGAAACAATGGAAAGAAAGAAGGACGAAAAGAAGGTTCAGGAAGATGACTGGGCTGACAAGTTTGATGGAGCTGACCTGGGCGTGCTGTTCGATGAGAATATGGCTCGGTTACGTATAACCGAATCAGACTGCTTCATGATGGGTTTCAGCACGCCAGCCGACTACACCAAGCTTATCGTCAATGCTGCTACAAAAGAAATAAAGAATTGGGCAATCGAGTCTTGTAATGTGCAGGTTGTCTGTCCTGAGTCCAAAATTGACTCAGAGTCTGTAGTCAAGGGCACATCTGTTGGTTCTCCTCTCCATGCTTTTGCCATTGAGTTTGTAATCCCCTATGTTTTTAATGAAATAAACAAGATTTTTGGTTACTCTACTTTGTTTAATTTATTTCATACGCTTTCTGACGATTTTGAATTCAACGAGGATATCTCCAAAGAAATAAAACTCTTAATAAAAAAAGAAGAAGAAATGCGTGCCCAACCAATAATTGAAAAAAAATTTCAATAAATCTGGGTAATGAAATCAACCCGCAAAATGTTCAAATTGGTTCTTCTTTATCCTCAGTTGAACAAGAATAACTAATAACTTTATTAAAAAAATTCAAAGATGTATTTGCATGGTCTTACGAGGATATGCCCGGAATTGATCCTGACATTGTCCAGCACCATATCCCCTTATACCCTGGTGCTAAACTGGTTAAACAAAAATTAAGGCGAATCCGACCAGAATGGGCTCTGAAGATCAAAGAAGAAGTCGCCAAGAAAATCAACGCTGGATTTTTAATGGTAACCGAATATCCAAAATGGGTAGCTAACATCGTACCAATTTTAAAGAAATATGATCGTATCTGAGTCTGCATGGATTTTTGGGATCTCAACAAGGCCCGCCCAAAAGACGACTTTCCATTACCGCACATTGACGTCTTAGTAAACAGCACAGCAGGGCATGCCTTACGGTCATTCATGGATGGCTTCTCCAGATACAATCAGATTTTAATGGATCCCGAGGACAGAGAAAAGACGATGTTCACCACACCCTAGGGGACCTACTGTTATCGTGTGATGCCATTCGATCTAAAGAATGCAGGGGCAACCTATCAAAGGGCTGCCACTACTCTACTGCATGACATGATACATAAGGAGGTCGAGGTGTATGTGGATGATATGATAGTCAAATCCAAGGATCGAGATGGCCACATCACAACGCTGCAAAAGTTCTTTGAAAGAATTTGAAAGTACAAGATGCGACTCAACCTACAAAAATGTGCCTTCGGAGTAACCGCCGAAAAGATGCTTGGATTTATGATCACTCAATGGGGCATTGAAGTCGATCCTTCAAAGATTAAAGCAATTTTAGAAATGCCTCCTCCGAGGACTGAGCGAGAAGTCAGGAGTTTTCTAGGTAAGATACAGTTTACCAGCCGATTCATTGCAAAGCTGACAACTACCTGCGAGCCGCTCTTTCGTCTGCTAAAAAAAGGGGTCAAATTCGAACGGAATCAGAAATGCTAAGATGCCTTCGATGCTGTGCGACAGCACCTACAAAACCCTTCTATTTTAGCTCCTCCCGAACCTGACAGGCCATTGATCCCCTATTTGTCAGTGACTGATTCAGCTATGGGATGCATGCTGGTAGAAGAAGGTGAGACTAGAATTGAAAAGGTTGTCTACTACTTAAGCAAGAAGATGACCGGGTCAAAAATACGGTACACGCTGCTGGAGAAGACATGTTGGGCCTTGGTTTGGGCTTCCCGAAAACCAGGGCACTACATGTTGTCTTTCACAGTGAACATCATCTCTCAGATGGACCTGTTAAAGTACCTATTCGAAAAGCCGGTGCTAAAAAGAAGGTTGGCTCGATGGTTGCTGCTATTATCTGAGTTTGATCTCCAATATGTCACCCAGAAGTCAGTCAAATACAGAGCAGTGGCAGAATTTCTGGCCGACCAACCAGTTGAAGGGAATGAAGATACAGAGTTCCAGTTTCCTGATGAACAACTGATGACAGTCGGGGATGAAAAATGGACTCTATATTTTGATGACACGTCCAATCAAAACGGTTATGGAATAGGAGTCCTTTTTGTCACTCCCGATGAATTGCACGTCCTGCTATCTCTAAAGCTCAATTTTGAACTCACCAATAATTAGGCTGAGTATGAAGCATGTTTAGCAGGATTGGGGGCAGCCTTGGAACTAGGGGCAAGGAAACTGAAAGTCATTAAAGATTCAACACTGGTAGTTTTACAAGCAAGACGAGAATGGAAGGTCAGGGATTTAACCTTAATTCTCTACCATCAAGAGCTAGAAAAGCTGATACCGTGCTTTCAATCAGTAATCTTTACCCATGTGCCGAGACTGCAGAACAAGTTCACCGATGCACTGGCCACCCTAGCATTCATGATTGACATA
>JAOTRH010051012.1:0-49805 GCA_034768845.1 Heliamphora exappendiculata
TGACGATTTGTACACCGGTGGGAGAATGTTTTTTCTTTATAGGTGATCGGGATGAGGGTTTGATGTCTATGCCCAGTGTTGTGCAGAACCAAGGCAACCTGGGTTTTCTCTTTTCAGCCATTATGTTAGATGAGGTAGTTAGGAGTCGAGGAGAGTTACCTCCAGTGATTTGTGACTACTCAGATGTCTTTCCTGACTATCTATTTGAGTTGCCACCGAGCCGTGAGGTAGAGTTCTCTATTGATTTAGTTCCCAAAGCTGCTCCCATATCTATACCATCTTATCATTTTGCACCCCTTGAGTTGCGTGAACTCAAGGTACAGCTTCAGGAGTTGCTAGACAGGGGGTTTATACGCCCGAGTACATTATCATGGGGAGCTCCTGCTCTTTTTGCTAAGAAGAAGGATGGATCCTTAAGATTGTGTATCGATTACCGGAAGCTGAATCAGGTGACAGTGAAGAATAAGTATCTGATGCCGAGGAAAGATGATTTGTTTGATCAGCTGATGGGTTCAAGTTGCTTCTCAAAGATTGACTTGAGATCAGGATACCACCAATTAAGGATTAGGGACGAGGACATAGAGAAGACCGCCTTCCGAACTTGCTATGGTCACTACGAGTTTTTGGTTATGCCGTTCAGTCTAATGAACGCTCCTGTCACGTTCATGAGTTTGATGAACCGGATCTTCCATCCTTATCTGGACAGTTTTGTAGTGGTGTTTGTGGATGATATACTTATATATTCACCCACGACGGAGGCGCACGAGGATCACCTGCGAATCGTGCTACAGACTTTGAGAGAGCATCGCTTGTATGCAAAGTTCGACAAGTGCGAGTTCTGGATGTCTGAGGTGAGGTTTCTTGGGCACATAGTGTCGACAGATGGAGTAGCTGTGGATTCGTCGAAGACTGATGCTGTGAGCGGTTGGGAACGATTGAAGAGCGTCTTTGAGATTCACAATTTTTTGGGTTTAGCAGGTTACTATCGGCGATTTGTGAAGGATTTTGCGAGACTTGCTGCACTGATAACGCGTCTAACCTGAAAGGGAGTTGTGTTTGTTAGGAGTGAGTCTTGTGAGTCGGTGTTTCAGGAGTTGAAGACGAGGTTAACTAGCGCACCAGTGTTGATTATCCCAAAGCGAGGCTTGGGGTATATAGTGTACTGTGATGCATCACACGACGGTCTGGGATGTGTTTTGATGCAGGGAGGTAAGGTTATGGCCTACGATTCTCGGCAGTTGAAGACGCACGAGAAGAACTACCTGACACATGATCTTGAGTTGGCAACCGTGGTCTTTGCCTTGAAGACATGGCGTCACTATCTTTATGGTGAGCATTTTGAGGTTTTCTTTGATAACAAGAGTTTGAAATACTTATTTTCACAGAAATACCTGAACTTGTGCCAACGACGATGGATGGAGTTGTTAGAGGATTATGATTTTGACTTGCAATATCACCCAGGGAAAGCCAATGTTGTGGCAGCTGCTCTTAGTAAGAGATCTCATGGGTCGTTAGCTTCCGTGGCTATACGTGAGTGGGACATGCATGGAGAGATTGGGGAGTTTGATATGTGTCTCGAAGAGACAGCGACTTTTGCCACCCTATTTTTAGTAGTTACTCGACCAGTGTTGATAGCACGCGTGCTAGAGGTCCAGCAAAAGGACTAGAACGATCAGATGATATGGGATCGTGTTGCTAGTGGAGTGGATACAGCGGGTGGATTGTGGATCTAGATTAGAGTTTGAGGTTGGCTGGGAGGTTGTTTGTGCCAGAGTCATGTCGCGTTGATATACTACGTGAGTGTCATCATTCTCACCTTATAGTGCATCCTGGAGGCACAAAGATGTATCATGACCAACGTCATTAGTTCTATTGGAAGGGAATGAAGAGAGACATGGTTCAGTTTATTTCACGGTGCCTTACCTGTCAGAAGGTGAAGGCAGAACATCAGAGACCGGCAGGATTGCTATAGCCGTTGCCCATATCAGAGTGGAAGTGGGAGAATGTCACGATGGACTTTGCATCAGGACTTCCTCGATCACCTAGGGGACACGACGCCGTATGTGTTGTGGTTGATAGGTTAACAAAGTCTGCACATTTTCTCCCCATCTATGTGAAGGACTCGGTGGACCGAATGAGTAGATTATATGTCAGAGAGATAGTCAGGTTGCATGGAGTGCCAGTGTCTATTATTTCTGATCGAGACCCATGTTTCACATCGCATTTTTGGCAGAGTCTTTAGGAGGCTTCGGGGATGAACTTGATGTTCAGTACTGCTTTTCATCCCCAGTCAGATGGTCAGTCTGAGAGGACTATACAGATTCTGGAGGATATGCTGAGAGCTTGTGTCCTTGACTTCAAGGTTCTTGAGAGGACCATTTACCTTTTGCAGAGTTTGCATACAACAATAGCTATTAGTCCAGTATTGGAATGGCATCGTATGAGGCTTTGTATGGTAGACTGTGTAGGTCTCCCGTGTGTTGGACAGATGTGGGACAGACCACAGTTTTGAGACCTGACTTGGTGCGGGAGACGACAGAGAAGGTTGTTGTGATTTTCCAATGCCTTATGACAGCTCATAGCCGCCAGAAGAGTTATGCAGATTAGAGGAGGTGATCTTTAGAGTTTATAGTGGCGGATCATATATTTATGAAGGTCTCTCCACGTAGAGGTTTGATGAGGTGTAGTCGTAGCGGGAAGCTATCACCGTGCTTCATTGGACCATTTGAGATCCTCGATAGAGTTGGGCAGGTCGTATATCGTTTGACTTTGCCACCTCAGTTAGCATTTGTGCACAATGTGTTTCACGTTTCTATGCTTCGGAGGTACGAGCCTGATCCTTCACATGTATTAGATTGGGCTAAACTGTGGGTTGATGTGGATGCCACTTATAAGGAGCGTCCAGTGAAGATTCTAGATACAAAGGAGCAGGTGTTACGGGGGAGGACAATTTCTTATTTCAAGGTCCTATGGCTTTTTCACAGAGTTGAAGAAGCGACATAAGAGGTCGAGTCTGAGATGCATGCTAGATACCCAGACCTGTTTACCTCGTGACCTTGTTGCGAATTTTGGGGGCAAAATTTCTTAAGGGGGGAGAGTTATGAGACCCAAAATCGTTGCATTTTATGTTCTTTATATACATGACGTGTTACTTTCAGTATATGAATAGCCTCGATGCATGGTTTATGCTTCAAGTTGTAGAACAGCATGTATAAATGTGTTTTACGCTTTCTGGGGTTTGGTAGAGGCTTGTTTGGCTTGTGTTTAGACCCAAAAACCTGTTTTGCGTTGAAAAACACACGGCCCAGTAGTTCGGTCAACTAGAAGGCTTGGTTCAGTCGACGGGACCGAGAATTTTGAGTTTGGTCAATTGGACATGGGGGTTCGGTCAACTGGACAATACCTTTTTGCTGTGTCTATAAATATCCAATGGGTTGAGATATTTGTTTTTAACCTTTCTTCCAAGCTAACTTACCCCTTCTCTCTTCCTTCTCTATAGCTTTGAGGGCCTAGGGTTTGGTTTTTTGGTAGTTTATTTGCGGATCCTTGCTGTACGCGCCGAAAGCTTTGCGTTCATCCGGACGATTTCTCGTTCTAACACCGTTCAATTTTGAGACATCGAGTTCTTGACTCTCCGAGGTAGGATCTAGACCCTATTGTTGTTAAAGGGTGCTATATGCAGTTATATGTGTTTTCACCGGGTAGAAAATATATCAAATGTGATTTTCGTTTTTTAAACCTTGATTTTAGGTAAAAAGTGGGTTTTACGCCTTTCTTGATTTTATACATGATCTGGATGCGTTGGTATCCGTAGTTTTCAAAAGGAGGTTTGAAAATGAGGTGTTTTGTAAAAATGGTAAAAAATGTATCTTTAGAGGTTTGGAGCTATCCCTCAAGGTTGAGTCCTAACTCTTGAATGTTTTATTGGAAATGGTTGTTAATCTCCATGGTTGATGGATTGGATCATTTTACACATGTATTGTATAACTATTTTACGGGTTTTCGTGGTTGATCTACGATTGGTTTTTAAATGATTATCCATAGATGTACCATGACAGTGTGTGATTTTGAGTTGGGCTTCTATTACTCCTTGGTGGAAGTCCAAAAATGTGTGCAGAGTGGGTTCGCTATGGTCCCTCGGGTTAATCCCCACAAACATGGTTTGGTTATTCTTCGTCCATCGGTCGTGAAAATCCGTAAAGAAGTCTCTTGCCTCATGAGTGGCTTTATTGTTGTAGCTCCATATAGAACTTGTCATTATCTAGTAGGCCTTAAGTAGTTTAGAATTAGGATAATGGGCAGGAGTTTATAGTTGTTACCTTTGTCTATGTGGCAGAGTCGGTACACAGGATTTTATTTAATCTTTCTCCTCGGTTGTGTGGCCCAAGGGAGCATACTATTTTATTACAGCTTTTCTTTAACTGTGGCATGATATATGTTAGATGATATGCATAGTTTAAAGGATGGAAAAACTTATGGTTTTTGAAGGAAAACCTTTTTGACTCATGTGGTTGAGTCTATATGCTTTTGATTACATAGCCTGCTTTGCAACTTTACTGTCTATTTTCTATTGGGCTTCAGCTCACAGTGTGGGATTTTACTATAAAAACCTTTTTCAGGTGAGCATGTGGAGTTGACCTAGAATCCTGTGGTGGCGGAAGACTAGATGTAGTTTTTCTATTTTGGCATGTACTTTTACATGTGACACCTGTTTCAGAAGGCGAGTTTTGTACGCCTTGAGGCAATATACTTATATATGTATGAGATTTCATGTTTACTGTTTATGAGAGTTGAACTGTGGGGATCTTTTATCCAAATGTTATAGATTTTTGAGTTAATGGTTTTCCAACTTACAAATTTTATTTTCTTAAACGGTGTTTTGGTGGGCTTTCGTGTGACCCTAGTGTTTGAGGCATGACAATTCATCTTAAAACATTCATATTCACTAATTAGTCTATCAATTCTAGAGTCTTTAACATCTTGTGTGCCTTTATAAGTAATTTCTAATTTTTCTCATATATTTTTTGCACTTTTACACGTCATTATTCAATTATACTCGTTAGCATCTAAAGCACAATACAATGCATTCATAGCACTAGAGTTTATTTGAAGTCGCTTCATATCGTTTTCATTCATTTTTTCTTCTAGTTTAGGAACTTTTTTACCTTCAATAGTTTTAGTGGTAGTGAAATTACCTTGGATGATTACTCTCTAAGCTCTCCAATCCATGGTTTGAATAAAGATCCTCATTCTTTACTTCCGAAAGGTGTAGTTAACACCACAGAAGATTGGAGGCCTTGTAGAGAATGGACCTTCTCTAAAAGGGGATATACCAATGCCTGCCATAGATCTTTTTCACAAAAACTTGTTAAGAATAATGTGATTTGCTCTGATACCAATTGATAGTATATGTGTAATCCCAAGAGGGGGGGGGGCTAATTGGATATTTAGAAAAAAAATTCTTATTAAAGTATTAGAAAACTAATATGACTTTCAATTTACTTATATGCAAGATATTTTAATTCACAAGTATATTTTCAAGTTAGAAGATTAATGCACAAGTGGTTTTTAATTTACTTATAAAAAACCTTTTGATAGAAGATTTAAACGCAAGTGTAGATGTTAATTCACATTATTTAAAACTTCTTGTTTACTAGATTCAACACTTTATTTGCTTTAAAAATTTAAAACAAAAGAATGGATTTTAATAGTGAATGATTCAAGTATAAAAGTGTGTGTGGAGCAATAATAAATAACAATAAGATAATGAGGAAAAAAAGTAAGCAAGATAGAAAAACAACACCACGATTTTTATAAAGTTTGGCACAACGGCCTACGTCCTCGCCTCAAGTTAGTCGCTATGAGGATTTTCCACTATTACTCTTTTAATAGGCAAAGCAGTCTTTATCCTTAGTCTAGGTAGAGTAGCCTCTCTTGACAATGTACCATTCTCAAGTAATTCAATCCTTGTAGGAGGATTAGTCTCTTTTAACAAACACCTTTCTCAAACACAAAAGAAATAACAAGAATGTGTACAAAGAATTTGCTCCTACAATGAGCAGATGAGTACAAGAAATGAAAGCTCTAATTCACTTCTCAAGGATTATGTCAATTAAGCTCAAAGAGAAATCTAAAAATCTTTTCTCTAAAAAATATAAATGAAAAACTCAAGAGAATTAAGCACAAATGGAGAATGTATATGAGAGAATGTTTGAGAGGCTTTGAATGAATAAAACCAGAGCTCAAAGGCTCTATTTATAGGCCTCAATTCTGGACTAGCCGTTTGGCTAAATATGGTAATGTCAAACAAGCCGTTTCAGCTAAAAATTCAAAATTTAACCTGTTCGGTCGGCTGGACAAGCCCATTCAGTCGATTGGACCAACCTTCAGTCTACTGGAACTGAAGATCACTCGATTGGACTGTGTTGAATCTCAAAACTTGTTTGATAGACCATTTTCAGTCGACTGGATGCAATGCATTAGTCGACTGGAATACTAAAAATCCTAAATTTTGATTTTCCAAAAGGTTTTGATCTTTTTATGTTTTGGAAAAATATTTTAAAAATATTTTAGGAATTCTACGAGTTTCAAAAGATATATCCATGAGTTTTAGTGAATATACATAGGTCCTACAATTGAAATCCAAAACTTTTCTTTAGTTCTTCTCTTTATCAACTCTTGCATTGTTCCAAAATCTTGCCGTCAAAGCATTTGATTTGAAACTTGTGTCATGGCTTCCATTTTGTATATTTGATTGTACTAATCATGTATTTCTTGTAAACAATCTCAATTTGTACAATTAGATACTTTGGTTTGTTATCATCAAAATGGTCGTTGAAGCCTTGTTAGGCTAACATAACCAACTGTTATGAAACTAAGCCTCACAAACACAGTGGCATGCCAGCCAACCTTACCATAACTAACTCAATTGTGGAGGCATGGTAGCTAACCACATCAAAACTGGTGATCCCTAAGTATCATGACATGTTAGTCTACGATACTAAAGAAACTCGTATGTGGTAGCGTGCCAGCCAACCACACTGAAACTTTTAGTCCCCTTTGATATAATGGCATGCCAGCCAATCACGGTAGTATTCTCATAAATTTGGTAGCGTGGCAACTAGCTACACCAAAACTCAGCCTCACAAATGCAACGGCATGCCAGCTAATTATACTAAAAGTAACTCAATTGTGGAGGCATGCCAGCTAAACACATCGAAACTGGTGATCCCTTGGTATGGTTACGTTCCAGTTAGCGACTCCAAAACCTTGATTCTCTAGTATTGTGATGTACCAATCAGTGATATCCAAACAACTCACATGTGTAGGCATGCTGTCCAACCACACTGAAACTTTAATTGTTTCATTAAAAGTGGTTACGTATCCTACTGGCCATTATTGTATCCTCATTCTTGCGATCACTTTAAAACTTCAACTTGAATAAGTACTAAACTTAATTCTCGCTTGTCCACGCACCTTCTTCAAACTTTCTTCCACCGATATCTTGTAAATTCTTGATATCTTTCTTAAATTCAAACTTCTTGTAAAACTATCATTGAAAACGACGATAATCCATCATTCTCATTCACAACCTCATCTAAGAGTTGAATGTGTGCCTCAAAACCTCCCTGTGCTAAGACGAACCTTCCTAGATAAAGCAAAACAAAACAGGGCCATCCTACCTAAATGGCCAATCTGGCTTTAAGGAGCTTGATTTGTCACATCCCCAAACTTGAGGCACGTGAACCACCTTCAAAAACTCATTGGACTAAAATAACCCACCACAAAAACTGTTAAATAAACCCGTTGTATTTTCACAATTTCACTTAAAACCATTTAATCAAAACCATTTTCTAAAAGAGAGTTAAACCATGGAAAGGAGACTCCTAGAGCTTCAATTTTGTTACAAAAGGGGTCCTGGAATGGAGCCCGGATGAAAAGATACTTTTTATTTAAGAAAAACAAAACCACTTGCCCAGCTTAGTTGAGCCCGCTCAAGCGAACTCACCACCTCTCGAGCGGTCAACTGGCTGAGAGAAAACCCACTTTTTTGGGTAATAGATTGCTCGAGCGGTCCTACCTTAGACCAACACAAAAAATCTGGTTTTGAAACCCCAATTCTCAAACTCAACATGTAAAAGGGAAAAGATTTTTAAGGATTCAAAATACTATTAAAAAAACTTCAAAATCATATATTTATACTTCAAAACTCAATTCAAGATCTCCCACAATGATCACACACAATTCCTTCCTTCCAAAACATTAAATTCATGGTTTTCAAGCCTTACAACACCAAATCGGAGTTCTTACAACACAAAATCAGAGTTCATGAATAAAGAACCTAATTACATAACTCTATCAACCTTAACTGAATTTACATATTTTCATTACGATACACAAAATATACATTAATCCAACACCTTCAAACCATTGAAAGAGAAATAAAACATCCAAGACATGGCAACTTTTTTCATGACATGGATTCATCATTGGTACCTGAAAAAAGGTTATACAGACAACGCGAGCCGAAGCTCAATAGGATTCTAACAACCTATATGAACATGCTCGTTATGCAATTAGCAATTATATATTAATGCGACCAAACCCCTAAGACACCCCGATTTTCATACGATGTAATTTAAATGCATTCTCCTGATTCAATTTATAACCTTCCATTATACCAATTCAACCATATATTTATATAATCCAGCCACTTCACATTGGCTTAATGCCTATTACCACACACATTTGCATACTTTTTCGGAAACACCATATGAAGGAATGAGGCATCGCACTATGTTTCATTGTATTAAACCGAGGCAATCGGCCACCCATTCTTGCACAAATTTTTTATCTTTACCGAGTAGCTAGTCAAACCACCATTAATTCAAAATCTACCTCAATATTTACAACATAATTGCTCAATAATAATAGTCTTCCAACCATTATACATGATTTTCACCTAATTACACATGTATTTACTACATGGCCACTAATTTGATTTCTCAAAATTCATCTCGTTTACTGAAGTTTGCATAACTTGGTACTCAAATTAAATTTAATGGTGATTTACCCAATTTTACCAACTCAACAAGGATTCTAATCAAAAACCGAATAACCATACTTTCATGATGTCAAACCCAAGCCAAATCTCTAGTTAAACCCACATTCAAACCCATTTTTCTCATTTAGTTCAAATCCATATATTCAATGGTTAAAAATACTAATTACGTCATTTTTAACACTTCTATCACTAACATCTTACAAAAAAATCAAATTAAACACAACTAAATCATGCACCTTCAAACTAGGGTTTCAAACCCACATGCTTCACACATTAAATACATGAAATAGAGTGAAACTAATTGCATGGATACCATAAAGAAACACATGGGAAGAAGAATCCTACCTCGATTTGTCAAAAATTGAAACCCAAATGACCGTTGGAGGACCTAAACTTATCAAAATCAAGTTTTGTTTGTTCATAGTCGAAACCTTTGACGTGAGGAACAACCTTTGTTCTCGTGATTCGGCTTGGTTCTAAGTCTAAAGGTCTCAAAATGAAGAGAGAGAAAGCTTCATTAAGCTTTCATGGAATTTAGGAGACAGAGAGAGGGAAAGAAAGAAGATCAATTGAAAGGGGGAAGAAGGGGATTTCAGTGGTGGCAGAGACAAGGCTTCTCCATAAAGCCTCATTCCAAGCTTTAGGCCCCAAAGTTGCCATAAATTACCAATCATGCCATCGAACCTCCAACAAACACTTAAACCATGTAATAGCCTACCATACACCAAAATTAATATTTTAACTTCAAATTAATATAGAAATTTATAATTTTAAAAATTGCTGAAATTCAAAATTACCCCCGAATTAAAATTTCTAGGCGGCCGTACAGACAAGTAGGTACAATAAAGCATGTAAAAACATTACTGGGCCCACTAGCTAATTTAGGAATTTATAATTTCAGAATGCCGCTTTTGCAAAATCTCTTCTTTATGATCCTCTACTTCATCTTTTTCATGTCGTGATTATCACACCGGCTCTCATAAGGTACTCTACTTGTATAGTGGCGGCATGATCTTGCCACAATTCAATGGCCTGAAAAATACATAAAGCTTATAACAGCTATGAATAAAAACAAATATACAAGTTTAATTCAAAAACATCTTTTCATAAACATTGGAGAAACATAAGTTTCAAGGGATATCCATCTTATACATCAACACATGGATACTACATTCCCTATTATAAAACTCATAACAAAACTAACTTAGTCTCTAACATAAAGAGTCTTATAATTACAAACCATGAAAGAAAAACATCAAAACTAAAAACTAGTCTCTAGGCTCAAGCTTTAGGGGTTAACCATGGTGGACCAACCTTCTAACGTATCTTGTTATTTGCAACCAAAAAAATTAGAAAATAGTGCACTTAGTATTATAATGAGCAAAAAGAAACCAAGGACTGAGTTTAAGAGTATTAAATCATCTTTGAATGATAGTTTTTCATCTTTATCAAAAGATGAGAAAACACTACATTCATCTTAACACATCTGTGTCATAAGTCATAAATAGCTTTTCTCCTTTCAAAAAGATACAAATAAGGCTTAACAGCCACGACGCATATACTTCAAGATGGTATAATTAAGGCTTAATAGGCATAACTCATGTATCTACAAATAGTATAATTAAGGCTTAATAGTAACAACTCATTATATCCATTCCTCACACACAATTCCATTCATTATTGATCAAATAGTTGTCTACCTTATCATCCGGAGTTCCGACTATACCGTAATCTCAATTCTCAATACACGGATATGCATGCGATGGAGTGAGGGCCACTTTTCAAACACTAGTAGTAGGTGCATTCGCCACGAGCATAGCTTGTAGTGCCTTGTAGGCAAACACACCCCTTTATGGGGCACCTCCCCATTAAAGGTACTAACACGCATATTGTGATGCCCTGGCTCCTGAGTACGTTAAGATATACATATGTGCAAGTGTTTTGTTTATTCGTGAGATGCAACGAATATCTATTGTTTTTTAAAAAATATTTTTTTCTTTTCAAAATAACAAAATCCAAGATATCCAAGCGTGCTATTTATAAAAATGGATTCGGCACTTGATTTTTGAGAAAAATCAAGAAAATAAAAAAGAAGGCTATGGGACTTTTAAAAATGTAACCGGAGAAAAAGAGGGTTCCAGGGATATGGTAGGAAAATGGAAGGTGTTAGGCACTCTTTTCGCTCAACTGTGAGGTTGGCCTCTATTTTGTCAATATTGGTCTTTGTTGTAAACTTTTAAGGTTAACAAATACAAAATAGAAGGTTAAAGAAAGTTTAAACAAAAGCAAGCAGAAAAAAAATTCCTAACTATGATCCTAGGGTCATGCAACTTGGTTATTATTTCTAGATATTCCACACGTATCTTTTGAGTAAAGTAAAGCAAAAAACATGCGAGAAAGCGGTGAAACGAACAAATAAAGGTCTAACGGTCATGCAACAATGTTTCTGTCTTTACCATGCTATGAACAAGCTATATAGAATAAATAAAAAGATTTGCACACCATTTTTGAGCTACCGAATATACATAAAACTCACGATCGTAGCAACAAATGTTGTGGCCGTGACAAAATGAGTCACAAAATATGCAACCGTGACAAATATAAGGTTACCGCGAAGAATAGAATGAAAAATCTCATGGCCGTGACAAATAAAAGTCACGGCCATGGTTTCTAAGGGTTCAAAAAGATCATATTCAACGTACGAGGCCTAAAACAAACTGAAATAGATATGATATATAGGATAGAGACCATAACCCATTGATGTTAGGTTATATACATCATCTTTCATCCTCGATAGAAACAATAACTCAAAACAAAATGCAAAGGATGTTAAAAGAAGATAACATAGCGTATAAAACACATTTTTCATGTCACTAACCTCATAAAATCTCACAGCCATAGCAAATGGGCGTCGTGGCAGTGACATATATGTAAACAAATGGTGCGGCCGTTAGAAACTTGAGGCAGCCGTTACAGTGATTTTTTCAAAATATACGACCGTGACATTGAAATGTCGCGGCAGTTACGTTTGATAACCACAAAACACATAAGAATGGAGGTGTATAGAGTGGAGATCACAACCCCATTGATCTAGACTAGATCTACCATTCATTATCCAGCAAGAAGATAAACTGAGCTATAGAAAAGAGAAAATGCTAAAGAAAGCGAGAAAAAGGGAGAAAACCTTGAAGCAAATGAATATCAGAAAGTTTTGAAAAGAGTTTTCACGCTTTTAGCCTCTAAATAGATGTCACGGTTATAACAATAGAATGTTGTGGCCATGAGTAAAGAAGGCACAAATGTATCGGCCATGTGCAAAAAGGTCACGACCGTGACTATAGGTTCAACAAAATAAATGGCCGTGACACTAGAACGTCGTAGCTTTCATGTTCTAGAACCTTAGGGAGTTTTTGATGTGCTTAGTGTGGTCGTGAGCGTCAAGACGAAGTAAAAATGACTGTAAATATATGAAATAGAGAGCTACGAATACACTATTTATAATGAAAACTTGAAAGAACAATTCTTAGATTGAAATGAATGATAAATAGACAATAAAAGACAACAGTAACCTTGTCCACGACACCCTTGGGGGAAGAAAATGAGGGTTTATAGAAGAGTCATGGTTCTTAAGGTTATCTCGTATGGTTATCCACCTCGAATGGCCCCTTGGGGGTGAGAATAGGCTATCTCTAAGCCATTACGAGCTCCAAGAACTCCCTCAACGCAAGCAAGAACATGGACAAGGCTCGAAAAGTATGGAATAGATAGGAGAATATCGGGTGGGGGAGCATTTGGGCAGAGTTTTGGTATCTAGGTCTTCTTCTTCTTTCTTTTTGCTTCGAAACGCTGCTTATTTATAGGCAAGGTGAGCAACACAGACCCCCTCTGGAATGCTGTTACCTGTCCGAAAAGGGTAATAGTGACGACCGCTACCTTTTTGCTTTTTCACAGTGACGGCTACTACTTTTATGGTGATGAAAAGGATAGTCGCGACATTTAAAAGTCGTGGCTAGGATAAATGATGAGGCTATGATAAAGGAAGCCACAACCTGGTTTAAGGTTTGCAAAAAGGTCAGAGTTGTGAGATAAAAGTCACAGCTTGGATTTTTTTGGTTATTTTCTTAGGTTTTAAGCCATATTCGTGATTTTTCTTGCTTAGGAGTATCTTTGAGGATGATTATCATACTTTCGTCATTGGAGCGCATTTGAGACCGGTGCCTAAGATCCAACTTGGTCAGATTAAGGTGTTTATAGTTGCCCCTCTTTGATGGAGCTTGCAACAACTCGTGGTGCAAGTAAATTGCAAACCTCTAGAGACAAACTGATTGAACAAGCCGTCAATCTTAGACACAAAAAAAATATGCAAAAAAGCGTGGTCAAACCTGAATTTCTATCGAGCTTCCTACGTACTCCTATTGCAAAGGATTAGAACGATCGTCGTTTGTAGGGCAATGCATATGATGAAAATAGGATAATCATGATGCATGATAGATATCTCACGATGCAGGCAGGCACAATGAAAAATATAAGAACTTCTAAAGGTTGAGTTTGGACTTAAAGAAATGAACAACAATCCAGAAGCTTTAAGAACTCCATGGGGGTGCCTGCGAAGCAAGTCTGAGGGTGCCTTGAACACCAAGGATTAACGAACCTAAGAATCGTCTTACGAACTTAGGACCTAGACAATGCTTCGCATATGACCAGGGTTTGAAAGAGAGGGGTACCTAGTTCTTTAGTGCTTGAAAAAACCTAAGGATCGTCGCACAAACTTAAAACCTAGATAACGCTTCACATATGACTAGGGTTTTAGAGGAGAGAGATGCCTAGTCCTCTAGGGATTGGAAAAATCTAAGGATAGTCTCACGAACATTGGACCTAGACAATGCTTCGCATATGACTAGGATTTTAGAAGAGAGGAATGCCTAGTCCTCTAAGGCTTGGGAAAACCTAAGAATCATCTCATGAACTTAGGATCTAGATAATGCTTTGCATATGATTAAGGCTTTTAGAAGAGAGGGAAGCCTAGTCCTCTAGGGCTTGGGAAAACCCAAGGATCATCTCACAAACTTAGGACCTTTACAATGCTTCGCATATGAGTAAGGTTTTTAGAGAGAAAAAGGACTCGGTGCGAGTGATGACCGTTGCTGCTTCCTTCTTCTTTTCTTTTCTATTTTAATTCTTGTACATAGAGGCCTGTATGCCTATTTCTTTACTTAGGCCTACATGCCCACAGTTACACATGATGCACTACACTTGTATACACTACTGTTTTACTTGGGACAGGCCTTCGTGCCTTTAGATTACATTATGTTTATTGTGGATGCTTGTTTTTTTTTCATACATATAAAAGCATGTTTAAGATCACTCAAATCTTTTATTATGCATGATGTATGTTTGTGAGTTGGATACTGGCCCCTGCAAGCCCATTTTTGTGTTGGGAGTTACTTACAGGTTCCTGGCAAGGATGCTAGCTGGAAAGGGAAGTGCTGTCAGAAATTTTCTGTAGGAAAAGGGTTGTAGCCATGAGGAAAAATCTCACGGCCAGGATGTTTGAAAGTGGCAGCCGTGCGAAAGCTTTTTGGCGTGAAAACAAAGCAGGTTCTGTGGTCCTCTCCTTTTGGGCTCTATAAAAGGGGACCCACTAGTTTAGATCCCACTACCAGAGATATTCTCTATTCTCCTTTCCTTTTAACGGTTTGTTCTTTCAACAACTCCCTCTTATCGTGGATGGGCGAGTTCTCCTCAGTTGAGCGTAGAACTTCGTCAACTTTCGCTTGGATGCGCTATTCTCTTTGAAGATCATGAGAATCGACATGCCTCTTCTGAGAGGGGCCACCCAACTATGGGATCCCGACGTGCACATGTTTTAGATATGAGGAGTAGTGCCCAACGGTGTAAGACTTTTTCGCTAGTCTAGAGATTTCGTCTTGAGACGGAGTCATAGTTCCTACTCTATTTTTGAGTCCCAAGGACCGATTGATGCAGCTTTGTGGCTACCCCAAGCATGAAGCCTCACTGGAGTTCTTGATGTGGCTCAGATCATTGGCCAATTTTGACGCCTTTAACTCTAGTGTCGTTATGCTCTTTGTATCTGTTTATTAGCCCATTTTCTTATAGGGTCTTCTGATGGATAGGTTAGCTTTTCTTTAGTGGAAGTAGCTTATCAGATTCACGAGGGCCAGATCCCGTTCCACTAGTCCTTGCTGAGACACTTCTCGGGTTTGACGCGGTTCGTACTGAGGGTGCCCCTTGCTTTGCAGGCAGTACTTTACTGCTACAGGTATTCACTTGACTTTCCTTTTTTTGTATTTCTCTCTATTTTTTTCTCAGCTTTCATTTTTCTGTGTTTCTCTCTATCTTTTTCTGTGTTTCTCTTTATCTTTTCCCTCTCAGCTCTCCTTTTTTTGTGTTTCACTCAACTCTCATTTTTTTGTGTGTCTCTCTATCTTTTCCCTCTCAGCTCTGCTTTTCCTATATTTCTCTTTAGTTTGGCTAATGAAAAAGGTAAACTAGCTGGAGAAGCCCATATATGACAGCTGTAGCATAAAGTTCTTTGTCCATCGTCGAGCTTACCACCTTTACTCTTACTAAAGCTGCTTGGAAGCATTATCTGAGCTCTCTGACTGGGGAGGACATCTCCTGGTTATCCCCCTAGCTGAAGATAACTCTCATGACTACTGTCACTATGGGTCACTCAGGGGTTCTATTGGTCAGCTTGAAACTTGCCACTTCTATCATTCATATCGCATTCTTCGTCAATTTGGGTATACTCAAATTAGACCTAACACTGCTGTGAGTCATCCGTACAGTTCTACAGATCGAGTCCCTTTCTTGGGTCAGTACCAACAGGCTTGTCCTTCTCGACTAAGGATTCTAGTCGATAGAGAATTTGACAGCAGGCTTTCTGAGGACTACAAAGCTTGGCTTAGGATAGAATTAGAGCACAGTACAAGGCAGGGAGGAGACACAAAGAGGAGAAGGACTTGACTTTGCTTCATTGTACATTAATATTTTGTTTGCTTTCTCTTCTTTTTTTTACGATGAGGACTTGCGAGCGTCTCTTATTTTTAGAACCGACTGAATCATTAAAACTTTTAAATGAAAGTTTCTCCGCATCTAGCTTGTGATGATTTCTAAAACTGTTTCTTAGATTTTTGTTTTTGAAGTATAACTAATTTATTAGAAAAACTTAAAGTAATCTTTTTCATTGATCGACTACTTAAAACATGATTATAGAGGAGAGCTCCGAACAAAGGTTTGGGCCGAACTTCTAACAAAAGTTGCCTACGTATCATGAAGAAGGGAATCACACCATAATGTAGTTCGAGGCTTGGGTTGCACTCTGGTATTGACACTCTCCTTTTCCTAACTTTTTCCAAGGTTGCCTTTTCAAATTTTTGGCATTGCGGGCTGCTTTAACTTTTACCTGGGCTGCCTTTACAGTTTTCAACTTAGCGATCTTTTCTCTTTATTTCAATTTTTCTCTCGAGGATAAAACTTTTTAAGATGATCCGAGTTGATTGGTGTAGAAAAGATATTCCAATTCAGATCCATAAGGATAGTGATCCCTTCTGACATTCGAGTTTTGATAAGATAAGGCTTGACCCAAATTAGGTTTGAACTTACCCCTTGGATCGAAGATCGGGGTTGAGAACCAAATCATCTTCTTTCAAATTCTTAGACTTAACCTTCCTGTTAAAATGCCCGAATAATGCTATGAGTCTCATTTCATCAAACATAAGTAACTCCTTGAACCTATCCCTCTGTCAATCTAATTCGGGAATACTGCTTCCAGCCATAATCCTTAAGGACAGATTCTCCAGCTCCATGGGTAGGATTGTTTCCATCCATAAACTAATGTATACGGTGTTGCACTAGTAGAGGTCCCGATTGACATTCGGTATCCCCAAAATGCAAATGGCAGCTTCTTCGGCCAATCTCTACTTCCCTATATTGTTTTTTGCAAAATCTTTCTTTACGTTTTTATTAGTAGCTTCCACAGTTCCATTGATTTGCGGTCTATACAGGGAAGACTTATGAGCGGTGATTCGGTACTCCTCTAAGAGATTCAAAAATTTCACCTTAGAGGCGAGAACCATCATTAGAAATTATCTTGTCCGAGACCCCATACCGACAGATAAGATTCTCCCTAATGAACTTGGCTACCTGGGAGGCTTCTAGAGTAAGAGGCATCTTCGACCCACTTCATGAAGTAGTCAATTGCTATGAGGATAAACTCATGTCCGTTCGATCCCTTGGGTGTGATCCTTCCTATCACGTCAATCCCCTAAACTGAGAATGGCCATGGTGATGTCATGTTACAGAGTTGAGATGGTAGCACATGCATGAGGTTTGTGTGGACTTGACATTTCCAGAATCTTTGAACAAATTGATGACAGTCTATTTCCATCGTCATCCAAAAGTATCCTTGGTGCAGGACCTTCTTAGCCAACATCATCCCACTCATGTGAGGTCTGTAAACTCTTCTGTGAACTTCTCTCATCAACTCGTGTCCTTCTTTTGTGTCAACGCAGAGTTTATTAACTCTAAGATATCCCCTCTTATATAGTCCCCCCATAGATCACAAACTGCATGGCGAGTCTCCTGATAGCTCTTTGATCCTTCTTGCTGGCTCGACTAGGATACTCTCCCTTTTTAATGAAATTCCAAATGTTCTGATACTAGGGTAGTCCATCATTAACTTCTTGGGTAGCAACAATATTATCAATTGCGGGCGTATACCTCTGTTGAATCTCCAAAGGTCTCATTCTTATCTCAGGTGGTATGTCTATCATTGACGTCAAGTAGCCAAGGCATCGGCGAACTTGTTATGTAGTCTCGGAACATAGGTGAACACTACAATCTCGAAGTAGAGAATCATTAGCTTGAGTTCTCGATGATACTGGATCAATTTTTATTCTTTAACCTTCCACTCTCCTTTTGCTTAGGAGATGGCCAAAGCTAAGTCTCCTATGACCTCTAATTTTATTGCCCTTAGTTCTAAGGCAACATCTAATCCATCTAAACAAGCTTCATACTCAACCTGATTGTTAGTGACCTCAAAACTTAACTTAAAAGCCAAAGGGATATGGGAATCATCTAGAGTAATCAAAGGTATCTCTATCATGTACCCATATTAGTTTGAAGCTCCGTCGAAGTACAAGATCCACATATCCTTTTCGAATTTCAACACTTATTTATCAGGAAACTCAAACTCGGGCTCTTCTTCTCCTTCAATAGGATGGTTGGCCAAGAACTCTACAACGGCTCTCCTTTTTACTGATTTTCTTGTGACATACTACAAATCAAACTCGGTTAGCATTAGCAACCACAAGGCTAACTTTCATGTCAATGCTGGCTTCTTGAAGAGGTACTTGAGTGGGTCCATCCTAGTGATCAGAACAACTTGGTACGCTAGCATGTAATGGTGTAATTTTTTGGATGCCCAAATTAGCGCCCAATAAGTCTTTTCCAAAGGCATATACCTACATTCGTATTCTATCATCTTTTTGCTTAGGTAGTAGATAACTCTTTCTGCATTGGCTTTATCTTCTTAAGTGAGCATACATCCCATTGTTGAATCAGTCATGGACAAATACATTATCAAAGGATTATCGAGTTCTGGTGGCGACAGGACTAGATGGTCTTGCAAGTACTGTCGTATAGCATCGAAAGCATCGTGGCACTATTGATCCCATAAAAAATTAGTCCCTTTCTTTAAGAGTTGGAACATGAGTTCACAAGTCGTGGTTAGTTTAGCCATAAATCGACTGATAAACTGAATTTTCCCTAGAAAGCTGCTTATGTCCTCTTAAGTTTCAGCTTGATAGGCTTAGCATCTAGATAGAGAGGGATTTGGTGTTGTACGATATCAGGGTCAATTTCAGGCATATTTTCGTAAGACCATGCGAAAACATCTTTAAATTCTTTTAATAAAAGGGTTAACTGCTCACGTTCTTCTGAAGAGAGCGCAGAGCCATCCTGAACAATCTACGGATCCTTTTCATTATTAAGATTTATTGAAATAGTTTCTTCCATTATAGGTTTAGCTCGCATTTCTTCCTCCTTTTCAATTAGAAGTTTTAATCCTCGAAGGATTACCCCCTTGAATTCATTAAATTTTTAAAAATCTATGCAAGATATTTTAGGCACAACAAAGTAAGAAAAATCTAGATTCATTTCATTATTTTCAACGGGGGTTACAATTTTGGACTCGAAATAGAAAGGAACTCGGGATGCCAATAGGTACATTCCCGACAGATTTGTCATCATAGGATCTGTTTACATACTCGATCAAAGCGGACTCAACAGAATCGAATTTCCACTCACTTTCCACATCATGCATATGAAAAGACTCAAATGACTAACACTTTTGCATTATAGCAGCATCCATGATAAGTATAGTGTAATCCGTAGGCGCATCGGCATATATCATTAGCACGTGCTCTTCTTCTTTGTTACCTATATGCACTTAGGCTATCTCTTCATCGAAGAAAGAACCTAGATCTCCCCATTCGTAATGAACAACCTAGTCTGTTGGCACTTTTTCAATGAATCCTATCTACCATATCCCTGCTTCTTCCTCATTGTCGGACAACTGGTGGCCGAAATAGATTTCTAGCCCTGGCAACTTTTGATTAGTCTTCTCGTCTATCCATGGTTCAGGAAACCCACAGTAAGGGAAATCATCCCCTTCCTTGATACATCGTCCATTCAATGTCAACCCATACTTTTCCATCTTTGGTTCTTCCAACTCAGGCTTTTACCCTAGTCTGTATCCATGACGATTGTGATACACGAGAATTGGTTCTGAGACTCCTTGTAGGTGCTTGCCTAGTCCTATTCTTGAAATATAGGACATTCCTTTCATTATGGCCATGACTTTCAGGTTCTGATAGTTTTCTTCAATATTCATCAAAACTTGCACAGCCTTAGTCTCATCGAAGTCAAACCCATTTTGGAGGAGATCCTCGTCCCCATGTTGAATCTCGAGGAGTGGGGTAGTGTCACTAAGCGGGGTTGGTAAGCCAGTTTCACCCGAAATGGTGGCAGATACTCCTTCCTTGATCATCTTCACTTTTTGGTGAAGGGTCAACATAACTGCTTTAATTTTTAGATCGTGTAGCCATGGTCCTCCCAATAAAAGATTAAATGAGATCGGCACATCGAGAACATGGAATTCTACCTCACTTTTCAAAGTTCCCACTGTCACAGCGAAATTCATTAAGCCTAACACATCTTTTCTTGTGTTATTGTATGCCCATACTCGTTGTGTGCTCATCTTGAAGTCTTGCATCTTCAACCCTAAATAATAAGCAGTTCATAGTAGGCACACATTGAGGGCAGAACCGTTGTCAACTAAGATGATCCACACCCATTTCCTCAAACACTGGACGGTCAGGTGTAGCAGCTTGTTGTGTGATAGTCCCTTATCGAAAAGTCCTTATCACTAAAGGTGATAACATTAGACTGCTTCTTGGGTATAAGCATTCTAACCAGCTGATTGGGGGACACATCGATCGGGATGTCTATGCTGTTGAGTGCCTTCAGAACTGCTTGTCGGTGCTTATGGGATGACACAAGTAATCCCTAAATACTCATATTGGCTTGGGTCTTCTTGAGCTGCTTCAAAACTATGTCTTCCTCTTTACTATTCTGTTTCTCTGCTTGCTTTCTTGATTCCTCTATGCCCCTACTTGGTTGCCCATCTTCCAGCTATGCGGGCTTAAAATGCCTCCCGCTTCTTGTCAGGTGTTCTATCTGTTCTTTGGGCTCCTAGAGACTTTTAAACTGATCAGTTACTTCTCTGATTTTAGCTACCGGGTATGCCTTTCCTTGAAAAGTCCAGAAGTAATCTGTGATGCCCCGTCCTTCGGCCACGTTAAAACATACATAAGAATAGATAAGGGGAATATTTTAACCATTCATTCATATTTATATATCATGAATATTACATTATTAAGAGTTCTGAACTATTCATAAGTACATAACGATTACAATTTTACTATAGAGTTTAACAAAAATTACCATACATCCGTTGTAGAGACCCCAATTTGACCCTGCCCAATTTTAGGTGAATTCGGTGATGAAAATAATTTGAATGGTGCTTTAATTCGATCCTCGAGAAGTGATCCATGCTCGGTATTTGAATTCAGAACCTTTAAACCAATGAAATTATGTTGAACCTCCAATAACTTGCTACCCAAGTCATTCCCAAAGTGGCGACCGCCATGTTTATTGAGGTGACCGCCAATAGAACCATGTGGAACTTTTTTCAGACATGGCGACCGCCACCTTCAACCTAGCGACCACTAACTCCAAATGGCCTAACATGCCCCAAAACATGGCAGCACCTCATTGGTTGAAGAGTTCTATAAATACCATACCCCCTGGTACATTTTGAGGACAGAATTTGTCACGCCCCAAACACCAGGGTCACGCGAAAGCCCACCAAAACACCCTTTAAGAAAATAAAATTTGCAATTGAAAAATCATCAACTCAAAAATATATAACATTTGGATAAAAGATCCCCAAAGTTTAACTCTCATAAACAGTAAAAATTTCGTTCCTTACATGAATAAGTATATCGCCTCAAGGCGTACAAAACTCGCCTTCTGAAACAGGCATCACATGTAAAAGTAGATGTCTCAAAAATAAGAAAAACTACAGCAAGTCTTCCCTGACCACGGCATCCAGGTCAACTCCACATGTTCACCTGAAAATGGTTTTACAATAAAATCCCACACCGTGAGCCAAAACCCAATAGAAATAGACTATAAAGCTGTAAAGCAAGATATGCAACCATATACGTACAGACTCAACCACATGAGCCAAAAAGGTTTTCCTCTCAAAATCACAAGTTTTCCATCCTTAAAACCATGCAAATCATCCTCACAAATTTTACGCCACAGTTAAGAGAAAGTAGTAATAAAATAGTATGCTCCACTCGGGCCACACAGCCGAGTAGAAAGAGATAAAATGAAATTCTATGTATTGACTCTGCCACTCAGACAAAGGTAACAATTATAGACTCCTGCCCATTACCCTAATCCTAAACCACTTAAGGCCTGCTAGGTAATGATAAGTTCTATACGGAGTTACAACAACGACGCCATTCACGAAGGCAACCGACTCTTTATGGATTTCCACGACCGATGGAGGAAGCATGAAAAGCTTAATTTATGAGCTCGAAACCCGAGGGTACAAAGCACTCACTGCTTAATTTACGGGGACCAACCTGAAGGTACAAAGCATCTACGCTGCACACGTTTTTAGACTTTCACCGAGAAGCAATAGAATCCCAACTCAACACACTCACTGTTACGGTACATATATGGAAAACATTTCAAACCATCACGTAAAACCGTTATACAACATATGTATAAAAGAGATTCAATCCATCATGCATGGAGATCAACAAGTATGTAAAAACACAGACTTCCATCAAACGTTTTCAAAGTTGAGACTCACCCCAAGGGTTAGCTCCAAACCTCCTAAAGAAAACATATTTTTCAAGTTTTCGTAAAAAGTCCCTTTTTAAACCATCCTTTTACCCACAAGAACCACCAAACCACCAAAGCAAACACCAAATGCCCACATAGGACCCCAGTCGACTGACCATCCATGCCTAGTCAACTGAAAAAATGCTAGAAAGCATGAAAACCAAAAATAGAACCACTTTAGTAGACTAACCTTCAAGGTCCAGTCAACTGACCTCCCATAGACATGATTCAGTCGATTGATCATGAAGATCTAGTCGACTGACCTTGCCTAGAAAAATATTTTTGAGCTAGGGTTTCAACCTCCAAACCTCAAATCAAACCTCCAAACATCCATCCAACACCCTCGGACATACACACGTCCAAACCCAATACCAAAATCTCGAAAGAAAACTCTCGAAACACTCTTCGATCCACCGAAAATGATGAAAAATGGTTTTAAACTAAAAACCCAATTTAAAACATAAATTACTTTTTATGCATTTTTAAACGGTAAAAATGCATACGATTACATGTGGTATCCCTTTAAGACAATAGAGTTTAGAATCCTACTTTGGTGAGTTAAAAACTCGATGTCTTGATCCACGTGCAAAACCAAAGTTTGCTAAAATAAAATTTCATCTAGATGAATGCGTAGACCACCGTGCCAATAATAAAGATTGGCAATTGGTTTATCAAAAATCGAGCTCCGGGCCCCCGAGAAGTTAGAGAGAAGGCAGAGAGAAAAAAGGAGATAACTTAGCAGATAAGAAGTTTTGAAAATATCTTTTAAAAATATCTAACGTTAAATATTTATAGACCTCCAAAATACCTTTTTTCTAAAAATTTTCAAAATCATACCGTAACTTCCAACAACCCCGAGAACCAACCCTGCATGCATATTTAAACTCGATCATGCATCAAAACGCAAATAAACACACCAAAGAAAAAATGCCAAAATGCGTCTTTAACTGCAGAGAACCATAGGCTACAACCGCCGAGAACCATGGGTTACAACCTTACCTCCCTGCCTTAGAACACATCTAAGACCATCATGTGATGCGTTACAGTACACTGTATACCCCAAGCCTCGCTATGGAATAATCAACACAGGTGTGCTAGTTAACCTCATCTTCAACTTGTGGAATGCTGACTCGCATGACTCACTCCAAATGAACACAACTCCCTTCCGCGTCAGATGCGCCATCGGCGTGGCAAGTTTCGCAAAACCCTTTACGAATCATTGATAGTAACCTGCTAAACCCATAAAACTATGGATCTCAAAGGCATTCTTTGATCGTTCCCAACCCATTACAGCATCAGTCTTCGACGAATCCACTGTTACTCCATCTGTCGACACCACGTGTTCGAGAAATCTCACCTCAAACATCCAGAACTCGCACTTCTCAAACTTTGCATACAAGCGGTGCCTATTTGGGAGACTAAAAGTCTGATTTTGTATTTAATTAGGGTTTTAAATGGTATTTTGGTACATTTTTATGAATATAAATGCATAAAATATTAATTTTACGTACCTTTTTGGTGTCTAAACCTACTAAAACCTAATATATTAATGTATTTATAATTAATTTAGTCTTCTCATGATTTATTATAATTTTGATAGCAATTAATTAAATAAGTGTAGACTTTTAAGTTAAATTAAGCTAGTATGATTAGAATTGGCTTTTTGACTTATCTATTTTGTAGAGACTTTAAATAATTATTTGTTTACTTTTGTTGAACTACATTATTATATTACTATATATATTACTTGTATAAAAAGTATTGGATCAAAATAATGCTTAATTTATACATCTTTTTCTCATTTTTAAGCTTAAAAAGGTCAAAAGTAGCTTTTTTGGTACATTCTCCTAGGTGGCCGGCAAAGCAAGGGCAATTTTGTTATTTTAGTTATTATTTTGTATTTTATTAATTAATTATATATAAATATCTGATTTTGGGTGTCCTTGTATCAAATTTTAGATTTTTAGGATTTTTTGCTGTACTATGGGCAAAATGGTCATTTTACCTTAATTATGGGAATTTTTTATTTTTAATTTAATATTTTATGTTACTTAATTTAAATAGTGTCAAGATTTTTTTGAGTGTTAGAGCTTTGCCTCTGAGTATTTGATGTCTTTTAGCGTTTTCGGGTCAAAATTAGGGTTTCGGGTTACTTAAGGTTTCGCTTGTTCATATAGCGACCTAGGTTCTCATTGTCTATCCGTCGCTAATACTAGGGTTTGAGCCGGGTTGTTATATACTAGCATAGCTAGTCAAAACAATAGACGATACTATTATCTATTTTCCATAACCAAGACAAGTCTACTAAAACTCAGTGCTATAGTCGTACCGATGATTTGTCCAATTCCATTTAAACTGTGAACTAAAACTTATATTCTACAAGAGTCTATAATCGGGTTTTCTGTGTGCAAGCTGTACTCTACATAACATATTAAATACTGTAAAAAATAAAGGACATCCATGCATAGCATTGAAGAAATGATATTGCATTCATTACTTATTAAGATTCTCATAAAATAGAAAAATAATTTTACTAAAAATAAAATTAAATATCAAAACTAAATAAAATTCATGGTTTTTAGTACACAACCTTGACAATGCAAGGCTTAGGGTGGTTAGCACACTAGGGCATGGCAAACCTAAGAATCATCTAATGAACTTAGGTCTTAGACAATATTTTGCGTATAACTAGGCTATTAGAAGATGGGGATGCCTAGTCCTTTGGGGCTTAGGACTAAAGGGATGCCTAGTACTCTAGGGCTTGGAAGAGAGGGATGCCTAGTCCTCTAGGGATTAAAAAAGAGGGATGCCTAATCCTCTAGGGCTTGGAAGAGAGGGATGCTTAGTCCTCTAGGGCTTGGGATAAGAGGGATGCCTATTCCTCTAGGCCTTGGAAGAGAGCGATGCCTAGTCCCCTAGGGCTTGAAAACTTAGAAGAAAGGGAAGCATAGTCCTCTAGAGCTTGGGATTAGAGGTATGCCTAGTCCTCTAGGGCTTGGAAAAGAGGTATGCCTAGTCCTCTAGGGCTTGGAAGAAAGGGACGCCTAGTATCTAGGGAAAAATCTAAGGATCTTCTCACGAGCTTAGGACCTAGACAACGCTTCGCGTATAATTATGGTTTTAAACGATAGGGATGCCTAGTCCTCTAGGGCCTTAGAAAAAAAAGAATGCCTAGTCCCCTAGGGCTTGGAAGATAGGGATGTCTAGTCCTCTAGGGATTAGGAAAGAGGGAAGCCTAGTCCTTTTGGGGTAGGAAGGAGGTATGCCTAGTCCTCTAGGGCTTGGAAAAGAGGTATGCCTAGTCCTCTGGGGATTGAAAAAGAGGGATGCCTAGTCCTCTAGGGCTTGGAAGAAAGGGGCACCTAGTCCTCTAGGGAAAAACCTAAGGATCTTCTCATGAGCTTAGGACCTAGACAACGCTTCATGTATAACTAGGGTTTTAAAAGACGGGGATGCCTAGTTCTTTAGGGCTTTAAAGAAAATAGAATGCCTAGTCCTCTAAGGCTTGGAAGATAGGGATGTCTAGTCCTCTAGGGATTGGGAAAGAAGAAAGCCTAGTCCTTTAGGGTTTGGAAAAGAGGTATGCCTAGTCCTCTAGGGCTTGGAAAAAAGGGATGCCTAGTCCTCTATGGCCTGAAAAAGAGGTATGCCTAGTCCTTTAGGGCTTGAAAAAGAGAGACGCATTGTCCTCTAGGGAAAAACCTAAGGATCTTCTCACGAGCTTAGGACCTAGACAACGCTTCGCATATGACTAGGGTTTTAGAAGAGGAAAAGAGGACTCGGTGCGAGTGACGAACCTTGCTGCTTCCTTCTTCTTTTCTTTTCCCTTTTATTTCTTGTACATAGAGGCCTACGTGCCTATTTCTTTACTTGGGCCTATGTGCCCGCTGATACACTTGATGCACTGTACTTGTATACACTACTGTTTTGATTATGACAGGCCTTCAACCCTTTAGATTACATTATGTTCATTTTGGATGCTTGTCTTTTTTTCATACATATGAAAACATATTTTCGATCACTTGAATATTTTATTATGAATGACGTATGTTTGTGAGTTGAATACTTACCCTGCAAGGCCATTTTTTTGTTGCGAGTTGCTTACAGGTTCTTGGCAAGGATGTTAGCAAGAAAGAGAAGTGCTGTCAAAAAATTTTTGTAGGAAAAAGGTTGCATCCATGCAGAAGAATCTCGCGGCCATGATGTTTGAAAGTGGCGACCTAGAAGATTGGAGTTCATGGTCGTGATGTTTGATGGAGAAGCTTTTTAGCTCTAAAATCAAGACTGATTTTCGGTCTTCTCTCCTTTTGGGCTCTATAAATGGGGACCTACTGGTCTAGATCTCATTGCCTGAGATATTCTCTATTCTCCTTGTCTTTTTATGGCTTTTCTTTTAACAACTCTCTCTTATCGTGGATGAGCGAGTTCCCCCTGGTTGAGCGTAAGAACTTCGTGGATGCGCTATTCTTTTTTAAGATCATGAGAATCGACTAGTATCTTCTGAGAGGAGCTACCTAACTTTGGGGTCCCAACTTGCACGTGTTTCGCTTTGGATATGAGGACTTGTGCCTAACGGTGTAAGAATTTTTCACAAGTATTGAGATTTTGTATCGAGACGGAGTGATAGTTCCTACTCCATTTTTGGATCCTAAAGACCAGTTGATGTAGCTTTGTGGCTACTCCAAACGTGAAGCTTTTCTTGTTACTCATGATGAAGTTCTTGATGTGGGTCGAATCGTTGATCGATTTCGACCCCTTCTGCTCCAGCGTCGTTATGCTCTTTGTATCTGTTTACTGGCCTATTTTCTTCTGGGGTCTTCTAATGGACGGGCTAGCTCTTCTTTGGTGGATATAGCTTATTAGATTTATGAGGGCCAGGATACCATTTTACTAGTCCTTGCTGAGACTCTTCTGGTGGCCTAATTAGGTATCAACCAATTTTGATGATAACAAACCAAAACTTCTAATTGTGTAAATTGAGTGTGTTCACAGGACTTCAATGACACAAGCATAATTGAGAAAACAAAATGAAAGCCATAAATCATGAAGATCATATTCAAGCGGCTAAGATCCATAGAGCATGAGAAAAACCAAGAAGAAAAGAAAAGGACTTGAATGACTCAAAGAATTTCATCAAGTGTATTGAGTCTAGTACCTATGTAAGTTCACAAACATTGGCTATATAAGTGAAAGCTCATAGGAGACCTTAGTTTGACCCTAGGTTCTTAATATTTTATGGAAAATCATTTTCAATAAAATGTGTTTTAAAATTTTTTAAAAGAAGTTCGATTAAAAATATGCAAATAAGTGTGAAGAAAATTGAAATACCTTCGGTTTTCTGGTAATATCTTTTTGTAAAAAATGAATTTTTCTATGAGGTTTGAACCATTACAAAGTAGACTTTTGGGGCTTCAATATGAACACAAGAATGACCCTAATTGGAGTCCGGATAATGGAGTTATGGTCGTTTGAAGTCGGGCAAATTGAGTAGTCGCGATTCAGTCGATCGAGAATCAAGATCCAGTCAACTGAATGGATCAAAATGCAATCCATTCAACAAGATAAATTTTTTTTCTACAAGTTTTATGGTTTGACCCAAGCTCAGCTCCCACTCTAACTTAGGGTTTTGAGGTCTAAAACTTAGAGTAGTCAAGATCTGACACTCTTTGGCAAAAATGGTATATCTAAAATTCTACCCAATGAAATCACTTTAAATCAATTTTGTATGAAAGAGAACTTAAAAATCTAGGTTTGGACATAAAAATACTTTAAGATCATTTTTCTACAGTCAGTTATGTTATTTTAAATTTCCTGGCAGAAAGTTCGCAAGCCCAGAAAATTACATTATTTAGGGTTTTGGTAGCTTGGCTCATGTAGTATGTATTTTTTGATGTGTTTTCTTTGCATGCATGTCTTATACTCATACAAGCACATGCAAGACTTAATCTTACACAAACACTCCACGATCTACTCCTACGACGCCTTTTTGAGTTAATCATTGTTTTTTATTTTTAGGGTTGATTATAGAGATGGATTGAGTGCTATTTTATGAGAGATTGACAAAGAATTTTATGGGATTTACTTACCTTATTTGATGCTCAAAAAATTATAGAATGTATGGACTTAGATTTAATGCTCACACCTTGAACCTTTCTTCCTTCTTCTTCCTTGCTTCTTTCTTCTTCTCTCCTTCTTTTGGAGAACACTTAGGATTGTTTTTTATGGTCTCTCTCTCACCCTCTCTAAGCCGAATTGCATGTAGAGAATAGGAGGGTTTAGTGTGTTTTTACACAAAAATTACAATTGAGGGGTAATTATTGCATATAACTTTAAATTTAAATTTTCCTTGATTCCTATTCATTGCTTGGGGTGGTGTGGTCTTTTTAAGACTTACAATCTGATTTTGGCATATTGGGAAGTCAGCTAAGGCCAGGTTTTGGGAAGACCAATCTAATTTTGTACTAAATTAGTGTTTAAATTATGTTTTCGTACCATTTTGTGAAAGAAATGCATAAAATATTAATTTTATATATCTTTTGGTATCTAAATCTACTAAAACCTATTATATTAATGTGTTTACAAATAATTTATTATTTTTATTATTTTTCATAATTTTGACAGCAATTTATTAAATAGGTGTAGGCTTTTAAGCAAAATTAAGCTAGTTTGACAAAAATTATCTTTTGACTTATTTATTGTGTAGTGATTTTAAATAATTATTTATTTAAAATTTTAACCTATATTATTATATTATTATGTATATCACTTGGATAAAAAATATTAGGTCAAAATAATGATTAATTTATACATCTTTTTCTCATTTTTAAGCTAAAAAGGCAAAAAGTAGCTTTTTGGGCACATTTCCCTTGGTGGCCGGCCATAGAACGGTAATTGTATCATGTTTGTTATTATTGTCTTTTATTAATTCATTGTGTATAAATATCTAATTTTGAGTGTCCATGTGTCAAATTTTGAATTTTTAAGACTCTTTGCTATAATAGGGGCAAAATGGTTATTTTACCCTAATTATGAGAATTTTTAATTTTTAATTTTATATTTTATGTTATTTACTTAATTTAAGCTAACCTGAGACTTTTTTGAGTATTAGGACTTTGCCTCAGAGTATTTGGTCTTTTTAGAATTTCTAGATTAAATTTAGGATTTTGGGTTAATTATGGTTTTTTTTATTCATGTAGCGACTTAAGTTCTTATTGTCTATCTGTTGCTAATACTAGGGTTTGAGCCGGTATGTTACAATCTATCTCCTAAAGCAAATTTCATCCTTGAAATTTCATATCATACCTCAATCTGTGAACAACTAGGGATGACTTATCCTCATAGCTTCTTGCCGCTCTCATGTGGATTCTTTAGTCCTGTTGTGCTTCCAAAGGACTTGAACAAATGAAATAGTCTTGTCTCTAAGAATCTTGTCCCATTGATCGATAATCCTTATCGGTTGTTCTTTAAATGTGATATGTTCATCAATATAGAGTTCCTTCTAGTCCAGAATGTGGGTAGGGTCAGGTTCAAACCTCCTCAACATCGGCACATGGAAAACGTTATGAATGTTTGCTAGTTGCGATGGTAGAGCCAAACGATATGCCACTTTCCCAACCTTTGTTAGAATCTTGATTGGCCCAATATATCTTGGAATTAGCTTCCCTTTTTAGCTGAAGCGTATCACCCCTCTTCTTGGTTGAATCTTTAGGAATACATGATCTCCTACTTCAAATCGTAATGGCCTTCATCGTTGATCTGCATAGCTCTTTTGTCGGCTCTGTACGGTAGCTATTCGTTGCTGAATGAGTTGAATCTTCTCAGTGGTCTCTTGTACTAGGTCTGGTCCAAAAAGTGCATTTTCTCCTGCTTCAGTCCAACAAATCGGCAAACGACATGGTCTTCTGTAGAGAGCTTCGTACGGCGGCATGCCAATGCTGGATTGATAGATGTTGTTGTAAGAAAACTCGACCAACAACAAGTGTTTCTCCCAGTGTCCCTCGAAGTCCATGACGCAGGCTCGAAGCATGTCTTCTAGTGTCTGAATTGTACATTCAAATTACCCATCAGTTTGCGGGTGAAAGGCGATGCTGAAGCAAAGCTCCGTTCCTAAGGTGATTTGCAAACTCTGCCAGAATCGTGAGGTGAAACATGGATCTCAATCTGAAATGATAGTTAGTGGAATTCCATGAAGACGTACGATTTCTCGAATGTACTTCTCGCTTATGGTTTCCAGCTTCTCGAAAGTTTGAACTGGTAGGAAGTGTGCTGATTTGGTGAGGTGATCTACGATTACCCAGATAGAGTCATGTCCTACTGGTGAACCCTGTAGTCCAAAGACAAAGTCCATGGTAACATGGTCCTACTTCCACTGAGGTATCTCCAGGGGTTAGAGGCTTCCTCTTGGTCTTTGGTGCTCGGCCTTCACTTGCTAACAGGTAAGGCATTTGGCTACAAAACTTGTTATATCATTCTTCATTCCATCCCACTAATAGTCCCTCTTCCAATCATGATACATCTTTATCTCTCTGGGGTGGACAGCAAAAAGTGACTGGTGGTGCTCCTTCAGGATGTCTCTTCTTAGATTTTCAACATTTGGGATGAAAAGTCATCCTTGGTATGTTAACTGCCCATGTTTGTTGACTACCCATCCTGAATTTTATTCCTTCGTAATCAAATGCCTTCGAATAAATTCGGACTCCTGGTCATACTTTTGGGTTTCCATGATCTGCTGTCAGTGACTCGTTGTTGCTACTGTTAAGCAAAAATAGATTCCATTCTGAGATTCTAATGTTTGGAGTCGAAATTCGTTGAGCATCCCCATCATGTTCCATTCTCTTGATGCCATACAAGCCATCGTGCTCCTCATTTTCCCACTAAGGGCGTCGGCCACCACATTAGCCTTGCTCGGGTGATAGGCTAATGTAAATAGGTAGTCCTTTAAATACTCCATCCAGCGGCGTTGTCTTATGTTAAGATCCTTTTGGGTGAACAGGTATTTTAAACTTTGGTGATTGGTAAAAAGCTCGAGCTATTCTCCATATAGATAATGCCTCCATAACTTTAGTGCGAACACCACTGCTGCAAGTTCCAAGTCATGAGTAGGGTAATTCTGCTCATGAGGTTTCAATTGTCTTGACCCGTAAGCTACCACCTTACCATTCTACATTAGTACACATCCTAGACGATCCTTTGGTGCATCATAATACACCATATACCCAACCTCTCATTCGGGTATGATCAGGATCGGGGCACTGGTCAATCTTTTCTTGAGCTCTTGAAATCCCATTTCACACTTATCACTCCACTCAAACTTCACCTTTTTCTGCGTTAATCTAGTCATTGGCCATGCCAATTTTGAGAAATCTTAGATAAATCTCCAGTAATATCCTGTTAGCCCAAGGAAACTACGAACTTCAAAAATATTCCGAGGTAGCTTCCACTCTAAAATAGCTTCTACCTTGGCATGGTTGATAGCTATTCCTTCCTTAGACACTACGTGTCCCAGAAATTTCACTTCGTGTAACCAGAATTCACACTTTCTTGCCTTAGCAAAGAGTTATGAATCTCTTAACTTCTGCAAAATAATTCTTAGATGCTGTTCATGTTCTTCCTCTTATCGAGAGTATACTAGAATGTCGTATATGAAAACCACTATAAATTGGTCGAGGTAGGGCTGAAATAGTTTATTCATCAAACTTATGAAAATTCCTGGGGCATTGGTTAAACCAAAGGGCATGACTACAAATTCATAATGTCCGTATCGCGTTCTAAAGGCTGTCTTCAGTATATCCTTCTCCTTGACTCGAAGCTGGTGATATCTGAAGCGAAGGTCAATCTTTGAGAAACAAGATGGTCCTCGCAATTGGTCAAAAAGATCATCGATACGGTGCAGGGGGTATCTATTCTTGATTGTTACCATGTTCAGCAGACGGTAGTCGATACAGAGACGTAAGGTCCCATCATTTTTCTTGGCGAACAATGCTGGCACTCCCCATGGTGACATACTGGGGTGAATAAATCCCTTGCTGAACAGTTCCTGGGGCTGGTTCTTTAACTCTTTTAGTCGGCGGGAACCATATAGTGAGTTGTAATTGAAATTGGTGCAGTTCTAGGTTGAAGCTCTATCGTGAACTCGATCTCATGACGTGAGGGTAGTCCAGGTAGTTCTTTCGGGAATACATCTTTGTACTAACACACGACTCAAGGTAACTTGAGGGTTGATGAGACGTTTGTACTAGCCAGTAGACATGTTAATCTCCCTACGAAGTTATTTGATTTATAGTCCTTTGCACTACTCGGGGTCTGGATCTTGCGTCGTTCTCCTTGAATTCACATAGTATTGTCATTTTTTGCTTACGCCCATTTCTTCTTTCATCGACAGTCAATGATAGCATTGTGTCCCGATAACTAGTCCATTCCAAGGATCACATCGTACCCATTAAAATCCATGACTCGTAGGTCACAAGTCATAAGGGTATTGGTTATTCGTAACGTGCAGATTTTACAGATAGAGTCTACTTGGGTTCAATTTCCTAAGGGTGTGACAAGTCTTAAGGTTTTTCATAATATCTCGGGTTCTAAGAGCAAGGACTTCATACAGTCTAGAGATATAAAAGAATGGGATGCCACGGAATCAAATAATACATTCACTAAGGTATTGAATAATACGAACATACCTTGTATGACTTGGGTGTTCTCCATTTCTTCTTCCTACAGTGCAAAGATGCGGCCTCCCATTGGTCGATTCCCATTACTGTTCTTGGGATTTCCAGTCTTCAGTCCGTTGCCCAAGCCTCGCAATGGTCTCCGATTCTTGTTGAGCGGTGGTCTTTCTCTTCTGTTTTGCGGCTGAGTAGTTGGTTTGATGACTTGGACTTGTTGTGGGAACCTAGGCTGCTGGTTTTGAGGTTGCCTCCACTGTTGGGGTTGATTGCTTGGATTCCTCTAAGTGAGATGCGAGCACTCATACCTCTTATGCCCTGGTCAATTGCACTCAAAGCATACCACGTACGTAACAGGAGGGTCATTTGGTCGGCCTTGTTGGTACTCTCAGTTGTACGGCTTCTTAAGGATAAACATCTAGTTGCTCCTCACCAATCCTCCGGAGCTGGTACTTCCTTTCTTCTGGTTCAATGTCTTCTTGGAGTCTGGTTAATCTGTCTCTGCTAACAAGACTGCGTGCACCACCTGAGTGTAGGTGAGAAGCTGTAAGCAGATCACTCTTGCTAGTATTGACGGCTCGAAATGATTCACATACTGCATCATGGTCATTGTCCCTTTTTTGAGCTCCAAAAACTCTCAGATCTACCCTTGACAGAAAGGGGCTGGAAAATATTTCTCCAAAAATAGATTTTCAAACTGCTCCCACGTCAGAGTCGCTACTTCATGGGTGCTAGTGACCATAGTCCACCAATGATCGACTTCTCCTTCCAGCAGGTGGGCAGCTAAAGCCACTCGATCGGCCTCATCATGGACTCCCATCGAGTTTAATAGTTTCTTGACTGCTCTCAGTCATTCCTCTGCCTCCCTAATTTTGACAAAAACCAGGCTCGATCACGTACATGTGGGCGGTTAATGCTAGCGGCCAATTCTTGTAACACCTGAGCTAGTCTCGGTACCTCATCATCTGTGGGTCCACTTGCTTATCGGTGGTTTGGTCTTCTACTCGCCATTCTAGAATAAAGAAAAAGAGTGTTATGATTCTAGGAGTTATTGTAGTTTTTAATTATTTGTCATATTTTGAGATTTTATAAAGTGAAGTCGAAGTTTATTGAACTACTTATAAAGATTTTGACTTCAAAAAGTTGCATTTCACGTCAGCTCATAGTCAATACAAGTTTATAATAAGTTCACACAGTACACATGCAATCTTCAAGTTAAAGGGAAAAAAGTACAAGGCTATCGTGCTAATATCTAAATGAACAAATGTGGATAAAAGTGGCAAACAATTCCTTCACGTTCCCAAGTTGCCTTGGTGATGTTGTAGCAGCACCACTGCACCTTGACGTGCTAGACATTAGTTGGCCACATCTGTACTTTATTGGTTATGGCAGTCAGAGTCTCTCGATATGTCTCAGGGACGTCAAAGTTGATGCCCGGGTCACGCGGGTTGATAATTCCTCCCTCATCTGTTGGCCTCAAATGCTGCATCTATCCAATAGTCAACATGTCTCCCAATCGCGTCTTGAATCCGAGAGGAAAGTTTAAGTGGTAGAGTTTTCGGCTGCATTTCTCGATCACACGTACGGGTCCTATGTTGCGCGGAAAAGCCTTTGGTTTTCTCCACATGCACATGTGTTCTAGATAGATTCTGGCGTACACGCGATCCCCCACATGGAAACCTTGGCACTTCAGGCGGCTGTCGTAGATGGCGGTATCCATAGCCTTGTCTTCATCGGACTCAGGCAGAGGTGCATAAGGCTGATCATATGGGAAGTTAATCGCTACTTCTTCTTCTTCATCGTCGTCCTCGTCCTCATCGTCATTAGCATCGAAATCTTCCTTGTTCGGTTCTTCGTCTACCTCCATCTCACCACCTTCATCTTCTGGGTTGGCCTCCCATTCCTCTGGAAAAACCCAAGCTAAAGGGACGACGTCAATAGCTTCTTGCTCCTCCATGGGTATCTCCTCTGGGTCCTCTTCTGGATATTCTTCGGGATCTAAGTCTTCAAGTTTCGGTGCTGCCTATGGGTCCCTAGTTGGTTCTGCATTGGATGCTATCCTAAGAAGAAAAGATAGAGAAAACCCTAACGTAAAGATTTTAAGTTGTTAAAATTATATGTGATAAATTAATAGTATAGAAATTCTACAGAGTTTCTATGCTACAGAATTTGTAATCTCCCACTTCCTAAGGCCTGAAGGTTCACTAAACCTAAGCTCTGATACTAGCTGTGGCGCCCCGTCCTCCGGGCTCATCGGGACATATGTAACTATAAATAAGGAAGATATCTAGCCTTGCATTTATAATTAAATACGATAATTATTACATCATAAAGGTTCAGAACTTGTCCATCATACTTAATGATTACAGCTATCCAAAAAATTTAACAAAGTTACATTATGTCCGTGGAAATTGAACAAAAGATCAAAAAGAGAGTATTCTACGTCTTTAAGCGGCATTGTTGGGGTCGACTAGTTCCTTCCACTCTCCCCGCTCCTCGAAGTCTTCTTCTCCTATGAACACATCTTTCTCAAACTGTTCTTCTTCTTCACCTGTGTCACGAATAACATGAGCCGAAACCCATAAACAAATTCCCTAAACCGTCTAACAAACTCACAACAAAATATCGTACAGTACATATCGTATAATACCTAATACAAATTTAAGGGGAAAGAGATAGATAATTTATCATTTTCAACAAGGTAAGCATATATAAGAATAATTGTGCGAGTGCATGATGCAGATGAATGTAATGTAGTTGCCCAACCTAACGTACTTTTAGAACAATATCATGAATTCCACGACAGGAATTACAGGAAAGACTTGATGAGACCAGATCACAAAACCTACCCTCGCCTCGTTGCGAAATGTAAACCCTCACCTTAACTACATGCCTTAGCCATTTTACATAATGACAACGGCGTGGGAACAGGCCTTTATCCAATTTTGTCCATCCTTATTCCAGGCCAACCGATCCCACCTTAAGGACCAAGATACTCATTAGGCGTCAACCCAAAGTATAATTAAAGCTAGTGGCAAACCCATGGTGCCTATTCCCCCTTTTTATCATAAACAATCTCCCAATTCATTTTCAAATATGGCAACCAGAGATGCCCTAGATCCAAAGCCACAGAAAGAACGATTTCTATATAACCCATCCCACAATAAAAGGTACAAAAGAGACTCTAATAACCCAAATACAATATATGAATGCTCATAATGTGCAATATACTTCTCGTGTACAATTAATTTTTACATGGCATGTAAGTACTGCATAGCACAGGGTACAATTTGCTAAAGCATAGAGTACAAGCATGCAAAGCATAAACCATGACTTATGAACTATTGGCATGAGTTCATTTCATCAAAATCATCATTTCCATACACAAATTATTCACAAAGTTTATTTAAATTTCATAGATTCAAGTTCCACAAAGTAGCACGCCACTCGTATACTTAGCCAAATTTAGGTAAATATTTAATCGCTAAATTTGAAGTTACGACTGTATTTTGAAGTACCTAGACGTGGATTTAATTTCTAGAATTTGAACACAAATTAGATAAAATTATTTTCTTCAACTTTCGTGTTTAACACAAAGGTAAGATCCTAGGAAAAAAATGTAATTTATTTTATTTAAGTGAAAACCGTTCAGCACTTTATAGAGGAAAATGCAGAAATTAGGCCTCTGTTGGCATAGTTTTGGGGCATCAATTCAAGGGCTATGGGTCTGAGTTTTGGGGAGATTTTAGTTCAAGGTGTCCCCTACAAGTTTCAGGTTTTTTACTAGGGCAAGTAGTTTGGAAAAAGTTAGTGATTGTGGCCAATTTATAAAATGGGTTCAGTCAGTTCAAAAAGGGTATGTAGAATAGGTTTTCAATAGATAATGCTCAAAACCTTTGGGGGTACCGTCCAAGGGCATTTTGGGCTGATATTTTCTCAATATTTGGCGTAATATGTTTGATACATTTTTCATGTTTACCACTTTTGAATTTGGTCATTAAAAACTTAGGTTTTTGATCTCACAAAAAAGTGTGACAGAGAGCTTTGTCAGTCACTAAAACACAACTGTGACTTTGGGAAAGGCTTTGACCTGTTAAGACTTCATATTATTGGCACATTGTTGGTGGCCAGCAAGAAAAATGTGTTATCAATAAGTTTTATGTTTTGACCCAAACTCCGTTCCCACTAACTTAGGATTTTTAGGTCTGCAACTCACAGTGGTCAAGATCTGACACTCTTTGAAAAAAATGGTAAACCTGGAGTTCTACCCAACGAAATCACTTCAGGCCAATTTTATATGAAAGAGAACTTAAAAATCTAGGTTTGGACATAAAAATCACTTTAGAATCATTTTTCAACAATCAGTTGTGTTATTTTAAATTTTCTGGCAGAAAGTTCGCATGCCTAGAAAATTAGATTATCTAGGGTTTTTGATTGCTTAACTCATGTTCTGTGTATTTTTTGATGTGTTTTCTTTGCATACATGTCTTATATTCATACAAACTAAAACTCCAGAACATACTAAAGCCATAAAACTCAAGAATATTCACATGCAAGCACATGCAAGGCTTAATCTTACACAAACACTCTACGATCTATTCGTACGACGCCATTTTGAGTTAATCTTTGTTTCTTATTTTTAGGGTTGATTATAGAGATAGATTGATGGCTATATTATGAGAGATTGACAGAGGATTTTAAGGGATTTACTTATCTTTTTTGATGCTCAAAAGATTGTAGAATGTATGGACTTAGATTTAATGCTCACACCTTGAACCTTTCTTCCTTCTTCTTCCTTCCTTCTTTCTTCTTCTCTCCTTCCTCTTCTTGAGAACGCTTAGGATATTTTTTTTTGTGGTGTCTCTCTCACCCTCTTTCAGCCGAATTGCATGTAGAGAATAGGAGGGTTTAGTGTGTTTTTATACAAAAATTATAATGGAGAGTAATTATTGCATGTAACTTTAAATTTAAATTTTTCTTGATTCCTATTGGTTGCATGGGGTGGTGTGGTCTTTTTAAGACTTACAAATCTGATTTTGGCAGTTTGGGAAGTCAGCTAAGGGCAGGTTTGGGGCAGACCAATATGATTTTGTACTAAATAATGTTTGAAATTAAGTTTTGGTACCATTTTGTGAAAGAAAATATATAAAATATTAATTTTATATATCTTTTTGATATCTAAACCTACTAAAACCAATTATATTAATGTGTTTATAATTAATTTAGTTTTGTCCAATTTTTCATAATTTTGATAGTAATTAATTAAATAGGTATAGGCTTTTAAGTTAAACAAAACTAGTTTGATAAAAATTGACTTTTTTACTTATTTATTGTGTAGAGACTTCAAATAATTATTTATTTAGTTTTGTTGACTTATATTATTTTATTATTATGCATATCACATGTATAAAAAGTATTAGGTCAAAATAATGATTAATTTATACATATTTTTTTCATTTTTAAGCTTAAAAAGGCAAAAAATAGCTTTTTGGGCACATTTTCCTAGGTGGCCTACCATGCAAGGGTAATTTTATTATTTTTGTTGTTATTTTGTTGTTTATTAATTAATTGTCTATAAATATCTAATTTTTGGTGTCAATGTGTCAAATTTTAAAATTTTAAGACTTTTTACTGTACTATGGGCAAAATTGTCATTTTACCATAATTATGACAATTTTTTATTTTTTATTTTATATTTTATGTTATTTACTTAATTTAAGCTGTCCCGAGACTTTTTTGAATATTAGGACTTTGCCTTTGAATATTTGGTTTTTTTAGGCTTTTTTGGTCAAATTTAGGGTTTCGAGTTAATTAGGGTTTCTTCTATTCATGTAGCAACCTAAGTTCTTATTGTTTATTTATCGCTAATACTAGAGTTTGAGTTGGGTTGTTACATATTGACACTCTCCTTCTCATTGCCTAACTTTTGCCAAAGTCGTCCTTTTGGATTTTTGCCGCTTTAACTTTTGCCTGGGCCACCTTCACGATTTTCAACCCAGCGAGCTTATCTTTTTATTTTTATTTTTCTCTCAGGGTTAAAACCTCTTGGGCTAACCTAAGTTGATTGGTGTAGAAAATACACTCCCATCCAAATCCATGAGGATAGCAATTCCTTGTTAAGATACGGCCGGGCCTAATTATGTTTGAACTTGCCCCTTGGATCGAAGATTGGGGCCGAGAACTAAATCACCTTCTTTCAAATTCTGAGACTTAACCTTCCTATTAAATGACTGAGTTATTCTCCTCTAATACCCTTGAATAATGCTCTAAGTCTCCTTTCATCAAACAAAAACAACTCTTCGAACATATCCCTCTGTCAATCTAATTTGGGAATGGTACTTTCGACCATTATCTTTAAGGACAGAATCTCTAGTTCTTTGGGAAAGACTGCTTCCATCCCATAAACCAATGCATAAGGTGTCGTTCTAGTAGAAGTCCTGATCGATGTTCAATATCCCCAAAGTGTGCATGGCAGCTTCTCCGACCAATCTTTGCTTCCCTCTATTATTTTTTTGTAGAATTTTTCTTTACATTTTTGTTGGCAACTTCCACAGGTCCATTGGTTTGCGGTCTATATGGTGAAGACTTATGGCTGACAATCCAATATTCCTTCAAGAGGTCTAAATCTTCTCCATAAAAGTGAGAACCATTATCGAGAATTATCTTGTGCTGAACTCCGTACTGGAAAATAAGATTTTCCTTGATGAACTTAACTATTTTGGAGGCCTTCAGGGACTGAATAAGAGGCAGCTTCAACCCACTTTGTGAACTGATCGATTGTTAAGAGGATAAACTCATGTGCACTTGATACCTTGGTAACTTTCCCTTTCATGTCGATTCCCCAAATTAACAACAGCCACGTCTGAGGTTTGCATGGATTTGGCATTTCAGGCATCTCTGGACGAACAGGTGATAGTCTGTTTCCATCGTCATCCAAAAGTATGCTTTGCTCAGAATCTTTCTCATCATCCCACTTATGTGAGGTCTGCAAACTCCTATGTGAACTTCTTTGATCAACTTCTGTCCTTTTTTGTGTCTACGTAACATTTTTTTCAACTCCCAAATATCCCCCCTTGTAAAGTCCACCCCCCACAGGTCACAAACTATGCGACGAGTCTCCTGATAGCTCTTTGATCCTTCTTGCTAGCTCAACTAGGATACTCCTCCCTCTTAATGAAATTCCAAATGTCGTGATACCAGGGTAGTCCATCATTGACTTCTTGGGTAACAGTGATGTTGCTGATCACAGGTGTATCTCTCTGTTGAATCTCCAAGGGTCTCATCCTTGCTCCGGATGGTATGTCTATCATCGATGCCCGAGTAACCAAGGCGTCAGTGAACTTATCCTGTAACCTTATAGTGTTATCTACCAACACATCTATGTGGGGGAGAGGGAAGTCATCCTTAGGACTAGCCTTGTTAATATCTCTGAAGTCGACACACACTCGAATTCTTTCATCTTTCTTTAGGATTGGAACGATGTTAGCAACCCACATGATCATGAGAATCTAGCGTCTATCTGGTTGGTGACTTCCTCCTTAATATCGAGGGCCCAGTCTGGCCTGATACTTCTAAGGTTCTGTTTGATGGGTTTGGCGTTGGGATAGAGTGGGATTTGATGTTTGTATGATTTCAGGATCGATTCTGGGCATACCTTCGTAGGGCCATGCAAAAACATCTTTAAATTCTTTTAATTAAAAGGTTAATTGCTCACGTTCTTTCGAAGAGAGCGTAAAACCAACATGAACTATCTGCAGATCCCTTTTATTATTAAGATTTATTAAAATAATTTCTTCCACTACAAGTTCAGCTCGCATTTCCTCTTCCTTTTCAACTAAAAGTTTTAATTCTTGGGGGGATATCCTCCTCGAATTTATTAAAAAATTTAGAATCCACACTTGACATTTGAGGCATAATGAAGTAAGAAAAATTCAAATTCATTTCATTGATTTCAACAAGGGTTACAATTTTAAACTAAAATGGAAAGGACTCGGGATGCTAACAGATGCATTCCTGGCAGACTTGCCATCATAGGAACTGTTACAGACCAAATTAAAACAGTCTCACTAGACTCATACTCCAATTCACTTTCTACATCATGCATATGAAAAGACTCAAGGGATTGACTCTTTTGTATTTTAGCAGCAACCATAATGAGCGTAGTGTAATTTTCTGGCTTGTCGGCATCCATCATCAGCATATCCTCTTCTTCTTTGTTACCTATACGCATTCAGGCCATCTCTTCATCGAAGAAAGAACCCATATCTCCCCTTTCACAATGAACAACCTAGTCTATTGGCACTTTTTCAGTGAATCCCATCTGCCATATCTCTGCTTCTTCCTCACTATCAGATAACTGGTGGTTGAAAAAGATTTTTAGCCTTGGCAACTTTTGATTAGTGTTCTATTATATCCATGGTTCAGGAAATCCACAGTAAGGGAAATCATCCCCTTTTATGGTACATCGTTCGTTCAATGTCAGCCCATACTTTCCCATCATTGGTTCTTCCAACTCTGGCTTGTACCTCAGTCTGTATCCATGGCGATTGTCGTGCACAGGGATTGGTTCTGAGGTCCGTTATAGGTGCTTGCTTAGTCCCATTTCTAGAAAGTACGACATTCTTTTCATTATGGCCACAACTTTCAGGTTCACATAGTTTTCTTCATTATTCATCAAAACTTATATAGCCTTAATTTCGTCAAGGTCGAACCCATTTAGGAGGAGATCCTCCTCCCCATGTTGAATCTCGAGGAGTTGAGTAGTGTTACTAAGTGGGGTTGGCAAGCCAGTCTCACCTAGAATGGTGACAGTTACTCCTTCCTTAATTAGCTTCACTTTTTGGTGCAAGGTCGACAGAACTGCTCTAATCGACGAGTCGTGTAGCCATAACCTTCCCAGCAAAATATTAAACAAGGCCGGCACATCGAGAACATGAAACTCTACCTTACTTTTGAGCATTTCCCCTGTCACAACGAAAGTTACTAAGCCAAACACATCTCTTCATGTGTTATTGTACAACCGTACCCCTTGTGCGCTCCGCTTGAAGTCTTGCATCTTCAACCCTAAACAGTAAGCAGTTCGTAGTAGGCACACATTGAGGGCAAAACGGTTGTCAACCAAAACGACTGGTACCAATTTCCCCATACACTTGATGGTCAGGTGTAACAGCATGTTGTGCGATGGTTTCTCTATTGGAAAGTCTTTGTTATTGAAGGCGATAACATTAAACTGCTACTCGGGTACAAGCATTCCAACCAGCTGGTCGGGGGACACATCGATCGGGATGTTTCTGCCGTTGAGAGCCTTCAGGACTGCCTGTCGGTGCTTGTGGGAAGCCATAAGTAGTCCCTAGATACTTACATTAGCCTGCATCTTCTTGAGCTGCTTCAAAACTATACCTTCTTCTTCACTATTCTTTTTCTCTGCTTGCTTTCTTGATTTCTCTATGCCCCTACTTAGTTGCACCTTCTCTAATTACGCAGACTGAAAATGTCTCGCACTTCTCGTTAGATGTTCTATATGTTCTTCTGGCTCCCACAAACCCTCGAACTGATCGATTACTTCTTGAATTTCAGCCACCGGGTAAGTCTTCCCTTGGAAAGTCCAAAAGTCGTCTATGCTTGTCTTTCCTTGGTTACCTTCTTTACTAGCTCCTTGGAGTCCCCAAAGATCCTCCTTGATTCCCATCACAATTTGTGCAATCCAAATGGATTCTTCACTGATAGTAATCTCTAATTCGAAGAGTTGTTGCAGCAATACCTCATCAAATGGAACCTTGTAGTCATATAGCGGGGGAAGGACCCAAGGTTCCCAAGAACCTCCATGGTCATACGGTTCCTCCACAATTGGGTGCCACTCCAGCACATCTTCCCCTTCATGATACTTTATATCCATGAATTCTTGCTCTATTTCTTCCAATTCTAATAGGTCATTCTGTTATTGGTACAAGATTTCTTTTATGTCGAGGAAAGATAAAGCTGGCTCTTCGGGAAAAGGTGTTCTTGGTTTTGGTTCCTGAAGAGGAATGATATACACCATAGGATCAAACACAGGACTTGCAATTTCCAAAAGATTCTCCTGAGGAAGATTCTTCTCTTTCTCTTCCCATTTTTCCTTAGTAGATAGTGCCTCCTCTTCCTGTCCATTCTTACTATCGCCAACTTTGTTTCCCTTCGATGATTCTCTTACTCCTGATATCTCTTCTTTTGTCTCTTCAACTCTTAAACTCGGTATAGATTCTCCATACCAGGGTACCTCTCCATACCACGCTGTGTCGTTTCTCGAAACTGTTAGGATATGCCACCTGATATCTATCCCAGCTTCCTCTAGATCATACAACGCTTCGAGGCATACTAAATCTTCCCACAGATGTCTGATCTCTTCATCCTCTTCATTGTTGCTGTCAGAGGGAAGAAACCCTTCTTCCTCATGAATGATGAAGATCAAAAATCATAAAAGTCATCATTTACTAGTTCCTTGATAAAGTCATTGATCAAAAACACATCTCAAATATATGACAAATCTGTAACAAACTTTGGTTCTGTCATAGGGACTATGAACTTCATGAGATCAAAACCTTCTACCCCTCCTTCAACAACATTCACATTTTGCTGAGCTGCATGATTCGGCAAGAGATTGGTGGTTACATTCAGCTTTTGAGAGGCAGTAGGCAGGGGAATCACCTTGTTATCTATCTGATCTTAGATTTCATACTGAAGCCTCATCCAATTGTTGGTTAACTGACCATACTCCTAGTGGAAGGCACAATACTGGGTTGGGTTATATCGGGGTGGCAAAGGATTTCGTGGCGGGGTCGGCTCCAAAGATTTGAAAAGGCCTTTCTCAATAAAACTATTAAGAACAGTGGAAAGCAGGACTTCCAGAGCAGTGAATGTTCTTCTCAAAGTTCTTTACTGACTAGATTGTTCGGGATTTGGGTTTAGGAGGTTTACTTCAAAAACCTGATCAATGGAAATGTCGGCGAAGTTATTATTGACTCGGTTAGGGTCATTAGTGCATGGTTTCCTTACCCTTCAACTTGATCTCGCACTTTCCATTGCCCCTAATTGAATGGAACTTTCAGCATTAACTCCCACATCAGGTAACTGTTCAAAGGTGATCGAAGGACTTTCTAGCATCTTTACGGCCTTAGTTCTTCCTTCATTAGATTGAGTCTCGTTCCCGATAGATAAACTCAACAAATCATTTACTTGAGCTTGAAGTTGCTGACATTGAGCTTGGTTTTGTGTCAGGCATTAAGTATGAATCCTAGCCTAGTTGTTCACTATTGTACTGATCCCATCTAATATTCGCCGTGGGTCCATAATAGCCCTCGTCATATCAGCGTTATAATAGCCCTCATCTGACTATTCTACCGTTCTAAGCCTTCCTCTCAGAGATCGAGCCCAAGTGTGTATAGGTTCTTCTCTACTCAGAGCTATTATCCTGGGTCTTTGAACTGAAAGGACTCACATAAACCACAAGACTCGTTAACCGGGCCTAAACTCAAAATAACTCACTCTTTATGACATATCGGGAGAACAAAAGCCAGTACTAATTGGGGTGCTAAGTATACAAACAAAAGCAGCCATAAAAGAAAATCACATAACCCTAAAAGATTTATTGATCCTAAAAGAAGGGGTTCTAAGAAGTTATATGCACATGAAAATGCTGGAAGGTCTTCACTCAGTGTACCTTCTAAATAAAGTTAAGAATATACCTCCCAATGCCAGGAATGGTGCAAGGCATGGTCAAACGATACGCAATAACTCTTTTTGCCACATCTATGGAAGCATGTGGCCAGAAACTTGCTAGCTTCCTGACATAGCCCTAGATAGTAAACTAACTGGGGTATCAGGTAGGCGGAGCGAGGGTTTGAGAACTAAGCACACAAATATGCAAAGTGCAAATGCGAATACCGATAAAAAGTTTACAGCAATAACCATTAACATTTAAAGTTAAGCCCTCTTATGATTTTTTTTTAAATCAGTCCCCAGTGGAGTTGCTAGACAAACTATGGGTATTTGTGGGTGAGGAGGGAAGCACCGGATATCTATTGTTTTTAGAAAAATGTTCTTTTCTTTTCAAATAATAAAATTTAAGATACTTGCAGATGCCTTGAGGGAGCACGTGGAGGATGCATTGGATATCTATTTTTCTTAGAAAATATTCTTTTCCTTTGCAAAACAAAAGTTCAAGATATCTGAGCATCCTTTTTGAAAAATAAAGTCGCCACTTGATTTTTGAGAAAAATCAAGAAAAACAAAAAAAAGGTTGCGGGTCTTTCAAAAACATAACTAGAAAAAAAGAGGGTTCGGGGGCTAAGGTACAAAAAGGAAAGGTGTTAAGCACCCTTTTCGTGCAATCATAAGGTTGGTCATTACTTTGTCAATATTGGTTCTCGTTGTAAACATTTTAAAGATAATATATACATAATAAGAGTTTAAAGAGAGTTCAAACAAAACCAAACAATGAAACAAAAATCTGACTACGATCCTAGGGTCATGCAACTTAGTTGTTATTTCTAGATATACCACACGTATTGTTTGAGCAAAGCAAAGCAAAGAAAAAAATATGTAAATAAGCGATAAACGAACAAGTAAGATTCTAAGGGTCATGTAATAATGTTTCTGTCCTTACCATGCTATAAACATGCTGTACAGAACAAGCAAAAGAGACTTAAACACCATATTTAAGCTAATGGACATGAAGAAAACTCATGGCCATAGCAACAAATGTTGCGGCCATGACAAAAATAGTTAAAAAAATTAGCAGCAGTGACCATAACAGGGTTACTACGAAGATCAGAATGAAAATAGCTCATGATTGTAACAAAGAAATGTCATGGCTATGGTTTTTAAGAGGTACAAAAATGGTATATACATTGTTGCACGTGGCTTTAAACAGGTTCAAATGAATAGGATACGCAGGACAGAGACTATAACCTACTGGTTTTAGGTTAGATCTACCATCCTTCATCCTTTATGCAAGTAATAACTCTAAACAAAATATACATGATATAAAAAATGAATAACCGAGAGCTTAAAACATATTTACATGCTATTGATCTCTCAAAAACAAAACGGCCATAACAAAGAGTATCACGACTTTGACCAATATGAAGGAAAAGAAGGTGGCCGTAACATTTACATAACCTCAAAATCATGCAAATACGAAGGTTCATAGAATGGAGACCATGACCCATTTGGTCTAGACCGGATCTACCATTCATTACCCGATAGAGAGATAAGACAGGCACAGAAAGAGAAGAAAAATATTAAATAAAGTAATAAAAGGATATGCAAACTTGAAATAAATAGATAATCGAGGATTTTGAAAAGGATTTTTTGCATTTCTAGCCTTAGAATAATGTCACGGCCGTAACAATACAATGTTGCGGTCATACATATAAAGAGGCATAAATGTAGCTTCTCCTATAAAAAGGGCACGGCCATCATTGTGGGTTTAACAGAACACACGCTCGTGACATAAGAATGTCATTGGCAGTATGTTCCAGAACCTCAATAAGCCTTTGATGTTCAGTGTGCTTGTGAGCATCGTAACAGGATGTAAACAAATATAAATATACGAAATAAAAGAATACGCAGATACTGTTAATGATGAAAACTTGGAGGAAATGAATAGTTGCATTGAAATGAATGGTAAACAGGAAATAAATATAATGGAAACCTTATCCATGACACCGTCGGGGAAGAAGATGAGGGTTTAAGAAGAGTCGTGGTATCTTAAGGTTACCTCGTGTAAATATTCACCTCGAATGGCCCATCAGTGGTAAGAATACGATATCTCTAAACTAATAAACGTGCTCTAAGAATTCCTCTGAAGCAAGAAAGAGCACAAACAAGGCTTAGAAAGTATGGAATGGATAGGAGAATATCGGGTGTGAGAGTATTTGGGCAGAGTTTTAGTATCTAGGTATGTCTCTCTCCTTTGCTTCTGAAAAACGATGCCTATTTATAGGAAAAACGGGTGACACAAACCCCCTCTGGAATGCTACCACCTGTCCAAAAAGGGATAGTAATGACAGTCGCTACCTTTTTGCTTTTGTATAGTGGCAGCCATGACCTTTATGGTTATGAAAAGGATAGCTGTGACTTTCAAAAGTCGTGACTACCTAGGGTTTCAACAAAAGTAATGGCTATGAGAAAGAAATTTGCGACTTACTTTAGGGTTTTCAAAAAAGTAGCGGCCGTAATAGGAAAGACACGACCTATTCTAGGGTTTTTAAAAATGTGGCGATCGTGAGGATAAGAATGTCATGGCCTGAGGGTTTTTTCTGATTTTCTTGAGTTTAGAGCCGAATTCATAATTTATGTTGCTTAAGAGTAACTTTGAGCATAACTCTCATTTATTCGTCGTTGGAGCACATTCGAAACGGGTGCCTAAGGTTTGGCTTGGTCAGATTGGGGTGTCTACAACTCGCAAGTCCTCATCCTAAGAAACAAAAAAGGGGAAACAAGTAAGATATCAGGATATAGCGAAGTAAAATCAAGTCATCTTTCTCTTTGCATCTCCTCCCTGTCTTACCCTACGCTCTATCTCCACCTACAGTCAAGCCCGATAATCCTCAAAACGCCCACTGTCGTAATCCATGCTAGCCAATACCCTCAGTCGAGAAGACCAAGCCCGTTGGTACTGACCCAAGAGGGGGGCCTGATGTAGAGAGCTATAGGGATGACTCAAAGTAGTCTCGAGTCTGATCTGAGTACGCCCAAACTAACAAAGGATGTAATATGGATGATAAAAAGTGGCCAGCTTTAAGTCGACCAACAGAACCCCCCAGTGACCCACAGTCGCAGTAGTCATAGAAGATATCTTTAGCCTGGGGCATAGCCAGGAGATGTCCTCTCCGATCAGAGAACTCAAGTAGTCTTTCCAAGCATCTTTAGTTGAGAAAAGGCGATAAACCAGACGACAGATAAAGGAATTCACATTATAACTGTCAGATATAGGCTTCTCCAGCAAGTTCACCTTCTCCATAAGCCAAACCTAAGAGAACAAAAAAAAATGATAGCTGAGTGGAAAAATAGAGAGAAACATAGAAAATGAGAGTTAAGCGGAAAAATCTGAGAGAATGATGAAAAAAGAGAGCTGAGTTGAAAAACTCAAGAGAAATATAAAAAAATGAGAGTTGAGAGACTACCTACAGTAGGAGAGCATTGCCGACGAAGTAAGGGGCACCCTCGGTATGGATTGCATCAAAATCGAGGAGTATCTCAGCAAGGAAGGGCTAGCCTGTCCATCCGAAGGACCCGGGAGGAAGCAACTTAGAAGAAAGATACAAAGAGTATAGCGACGCTGAAGCTAGAAAGAGAAGTCACCAAGAGACCCCTGAGGTCCAAAGAAATCTATGATCCGTGCCACATCGAGGAATCCATCAGAGGTAATGAGTGAGGCCTCACACCTAGAAAAGCCACAAAGCTACATCAACCTATCCTTGGGACTCAGGAAAGGCGTAGGAACTATGACCTCCTCTCGTTCCAAAATCTCTAGAATAGTCAAAAAGTCCTCCTCCGTCGGACATAGCTCCTCGACACCGAAATGAAAGACATGTACCTCAGGGTCTCATAGTTGGGCTACTCCTCGCAGAAGATGCCAATTGACTCTCATGATTCATAAAGAGAATAGCACATCTAGACTAAAGTTGAGAAAGTTTTTGTGCTCGACCGGAGGGAAGTCGCTCATCCAAGTCAACAGAGAGTTGTTATAAGAGTGGGCCATGAAGAATGCAAGGAAAGTGAAAGATATCCAGAACAGTGGTGTCTGGGAACAGTAGCACCTTTTTATAGAACAAGAAATGGAGGGAACCACAGAATCTGCTCAAAGATTTGTGCCAAAAGGTTTTCTCCCAGCCACCATCTTTTTCCCACAGCTGCCAACTTCATATCGCACGGCCGCCATTTCTTCTCCTCAAATCCTACGACCATAATATTCCAATGTTCAGGCCGTAAACTTTTCTCCATGAAAGTTCAGGCCGCTATATCCAAAGCCCACGGTCGCGAGTTCAAAACTCACAATCGCAACTTTTTTTGTGCAAAAATTTTGACAACATGTCCCCATTTTGCCAACGTGCCTTAAACTGTGGTTACGAACCTGTTAACAACTCGCAAGAAGAAAAACAGTTTATATGACAGGGTTTCAACCCATGAATCATATCATCATGCATAAAAGGAGTCTAAGCATTCAAAAATGATTTTCTAGTATAATAATCACCAAACCATACATGATAATCAATAGTGTAAACCAAAAGGGCACGAAGGCCCAACCCATCGTAAGTAAAGTAATGTGTGTGTATGTCATGGCACGCAGGCCAAGAGAAGAGCCAAAGGCACGCAGGCCCTATCCATTGTATCTGTGCAATGTGTTGGAGTAGTGTGTATTAGTGTGTGTTAAAGCAGTAAGTTAAAACAGTGAACAGACCAGTATATCAATGTGATCATAACAGAATATCAGAATGTATCAAAATAGGCACGCAGGCCCAAGAAAGAATAGGCATGCAGGCCAAGAGAACAGCCAAAGGCACACATGCCCTTTCCATTGTATCTGTGCAATGTGT
>JAOTRH010051013.1:0-19346 GCA_034768845.1 Heliamphora exappendiculata
ATATAAAATTTTATTCTAGTGGTGCAACTGAAATTTTGGGCCCACGATGCATAGTGGATTTTTGTTTAGATGGGTACATCTAGATTAAGGTCTCTTTGGACGGTTCCATGATACCTCTCATTGGAAGCTCTTTTGGATTCTTTTTTTCTCGAGTTTTCTTATATCCCATCTTTCCCTCCCTTGTAATCGGGGTGCGTGTTGCCTTAATTGAGGAGCTAAGGTTGCTTTGGGTTAGATGAGGATGTGTCTGAACTTCTAGCTGTGTACCTATGGTGGGGCCTTGGTGGTTCTTTGAGTGAGGTCTAGCTGATGGCCTACTTCGTCTGGATCTGATGGCTGAGTTTCCTTCGGGATGGCCTAGGTTTCTCTCAACTGGATTCTCTGAGGATGTTCTGCCCATTACTTATTGCTGACTTGTAGGGGTCTCCCACCGCCTATGATTGGCGACCTTGTGCGCAGGGTAGGTTGGTAATTTGTTTTGGTCGGTTTTGAGGTGGAGTTTTCTGGGGCTGATCTATCGTTGCTTCTTTTGGCTAGCTAGGGGCCCATCTACCCCAGGTACTTTACTCATAGACCTCTTATGGTTCCCTTTCAGCTATTCTTTGGACTTGTGATTTGATCCTTGGGGCTCTTTCGTCAGAGCCTTTATTTGACTGTGGAGGTTTCTTTTCTTCGCTTGCTCAGGCTACGTCAGTTTACCTGATTGGTTAGAGGACAAGACCCTTTGACCTCCTAAGCATAGAGGTTTGGTTATTCTCTCAACTTTATAGAGGTTCTTTGGCAAATCTTCTTAGGTGAGTAGGTCATTTCTTGGTTGAGGTTTGGAGCTTTTCGAGGAGCCGAGCGTCAGCAGGATTTTGTTATGTTGTGTTGGATGACCAATTTTTTTGCTAGATTATTGTATATGTTGGTATTTTCTATCCATACAAGTTGTGCTTGGAATTTGGCTTTTTTTTATTGTTGTTAGGTCCCCCTGTCGGTTCGGCGGGGGGTTGGGTTTTCGGTATTGTAGGAGGTTTTCTTACTGGTTTCTCATGTAATTACTTGGGGTATGCCCCTTGAAAATTTGTATTTTTTCTTTTTTTATGTTACAATTAATTACCCAAAAAAAAACTCAGTCTCTCAGTGATAGTCATGCTCCTCAACTAAGGAGGGAAGAATAGAGTCTAGATCACCCCGCTGAAGTGAAGGAAGAAGTCCATACCAAAGAGATATCCTAAAATCAAACAAAGACAGCCTAAGGGGAACGAGTAGAGGTCTAAGAGTAAAGTGTCAGAGGTAGATGGACCCCGAGCCAGCCAAGAGGAAGCAGCAAACAGATCAGCTCTAGAATCTCCAACTCAACCTGCCAACGCAAAGACCAACATCCCCTGCGCACAGGGTCGCTAAACAAAAGCGGTGCGAGGCCCCAACAATTCAGCAAAGCAAAAATAGAGTATCCCCAGAGAATCCAGTAAAGAGAGCCCTACGCCATCCCAAAGGAAACTCTACTATCGGATCCAGACAAAGCAAACCAATAGCTACATCCCTACTCCAAAAATCACCTAAGATTCACACCAAAATAGGCATGTCCCAACAACAATATTCAATATTCCAAATCCAAAAACGGGCCCACCATTTTTTTTAGGTAGTTAAATGGGGAAGGGAACCCCAGGGTTCAAACCCTGGGTGGAAGTGGGGCATTGGCAGCTCTTGACCACTGGAGCTGGCCACCACTTCGGCCCCACCATTACATTCTAAGTGGGTCCCACTTTGCCACTTTATTAACAAAACAGCCTACGAACTTGACCCACTTTGCCACCAGTGGGAGAACATGTTACAAGGTTATGAGCAACCCTTGTTGCACAAGGCATTTTGCCTAACAACATTTCACGCGGCCCCAATGGACCCAACAAAAAATACAAAATCATCCATAATTTGAAAAAAACGGAATGATTAGATCTTGAAACCACCACGCCGGGCCCCACTACGGAAAAGCAGCTTTACTCTCACTAAATCTGGGATAAAAAACTGTGGGTCCCATTTCAGCCAAAATTTCAACGAACCAGAGCTTCCTGATAGCATCTTTACTCTCACTTAAGCTGGCACAAGAAAATCGTGGGTCCCATTTCAGCCAAAATACCGGCAAGCCAAAGCTCCCTGATAGCTTGAACATGACAGATGGCATCCACTCACCCAAATTCCCAGCAGTATAGCACTGCAGCAGCACAGCTACCAATCCCTCAGTCTGTACATCATTGAAAGGATGAATTAATCATCCATTGCACTAACCTGCGCGTGGCAGACCATCATCTTCTTCCCCATGTTTAATCGATGAACAAAGCAGCCAGGCAAAAGGCATCCGACAAAACACAGATAGCTTGGCTCCGGCTATAACTAAACCACCCAAATGAAAGTTAGCGTCAGATTTTGCCGATTGACGTCCATTGACATCATAACCAACCTTCTTAACAACTTCTCAAGTTGACGTTAATCTCTAGATCGAGGAACCAAGATTAATCCAAAACATTAACTTAATCCATCATCTTCCAATTCTGGGATAATGACAAACTCCAGAAAATGTAAAGCCGAGGCCCAATCTTCACTGTTGAGATCACAGATCGGTAGAAGCAAAACAATGAGACCCATGACCAAAAACATAGAGGGTACGGGGTCCCCTTAATCTCTGTGACATAGCTTAAGCCAAAACGAACAAGAAACAAGAACTGGTTTTGATACACCATGTTCATTTCGGCAAAAACCGAAACTACTTTCCAACTCAGCTCCAATGGACTTTCCATGGAGGGCGTAAAGGAAACAAACATGAATATCCCAAACGAAGATGCCCCTTTCTGTAAAGCAAACAAAACGCAAAATAAAACCAAACTCAACATACCGCAGGGAATGAACCCGCTATGAGGAGCATCTGTCTTCACAATCGTAGACAACACCAGGTGCGAGCTCTCAAAACCACTGTGTTCATACAGGGAGTACCCCAGTCCATAATAACACCAGAGGATCCAACTCAAGATACAACAAAACGAGCCTTAGATACAACAAAACGAGCCTTAGATTCACCCCACCATTGCCATGGGATTGTGATCCAAAGGCATCTAGAACAGCAATGCACCATTGACGCCTTGGGAAGAGCTTTCTCTAAAGAGAGAAGCTCTCCCCTCTCACTTGTTTTTTTGTTCTCTCTTTTTTTACACTTTCTCTTTTCTTTTAGGTACCCTTTTCCCTCAATCTTGTGCTATGTTTTGTTCCCCTGGCCTCTCGGATCATTCCCGTATTGAGATTTTGCTCAACCTTGATAAACCCAAAGTGTCCAAACCTTTTAAATATTTTGACTTTGGGCTAAAAGTCCTAAGTTTCTTCCCTTGGTTAGGGAGGTTTGGAATGAACATATTGAAGGCTCTAAAATGTATGTTGTCTGTAAAAAGCTTAAGATGTTAAAGGGTAAATTGAAACAGCTGAACAAAGAATCCTTTAGTGACTTATCGGGTAGGGTCCAATGCCAAAGACTGATTCTTGAAAATCTCCAACGTCAATTGGATAGCCATCCTCTTGATATTGATCTTCGGTCAGGAGCGAGAAGCTTATAGGTCTTTTGTTGAGCTTAGTCTTGCTTAGGAGAGTTTCCTTAAACAAAAGTTGCGGATCCAATGGCTTAACCTGGGTGACCAGAACTCTAAGTTTTTTTTTCAAATCCATCAATTCCTAACGTAATAGATCTCGAATTTCGGTGGTCACTAGAGAGGATGGTACCCTTTGTTCTGATAAGGCTACTATTTCTGAGCATATCATTGAGTACTATCAGGGCCTCTTAGGTACCGAGCCTACTTAGGTGAGGGTTAACGACAGTGAGTTGAGTGGTGTTATTAAGAACAAGCTGTCTCTACATAATGCTGCCAGTATGGACATTGAGGTCACTAATGAGGAGATCAAGCAGGCTATGTGGTCACTTCATTCTAATAAAGTTCCTGGCCCTGATGGGTTCTCAGCGGGCTTCTTTAAAGATGCTTGGGAGGTTGTGGGGGAAGATGTTACCAAGGCCATTCAATGTTTTTTTTTTATTCGGGCCATATGCTTAGAGAAGCTAACACAACTCTTATTGCCTTGATTCCTAAGGTCTCTAACCCTTCCTATGTGACGGAATATTGACCAATCTCGTGTTGCAATACCATTTACAAGTGCATATCTAAGATTATTGCCAATAGGATTAAAGATCATTTGCATGAAGTTATCTCACCGCCCCAATCAGCTTTTGTCAAAGGTAGGCGTATTGCAGACAACATCTTCTTGTCCTAAGAACTCTTACGTGACTACCATAAGAAGAATAGGGGTCCTAGATGTGCTCTTAAGGTTGATATCATGAAGGCCTATGATAATGTTAATTGGGACTTCATGCTAACTACCTTAAGATGTATGGGTTTCCCAGATAGGATGCTTAGTTGGATTAGGGAGTGTGTGACTTCCCCTAGCTACTCTGTTAGCATTAATGAGGAGTTAGAATGATTTTTTCCGTGGCAAGAAGGGCCTTAGGCAAGGTGATCCCCTCTGTCCTTATCTTTTCTTTTCTTTTTTGGGTAATTAATTGTATCATAAAAAAAGAAAAAAAAAGTACATGAATTCAAGGGCCATACCCCAGGAAGATACAACACAAACCAATCAAAACAAGGAAACTAAGCAATATAAACCACAAAACCCCTGCATGGGAGCAGGGGGAAATGCTAACCAAACAAAAGCCACATACAACCCTCAATAAAAGAACTACCAACTTCAATGACCAAGAAACGGTTTCTTCATTTTCTTACCACTGGACGGCTTAGAATGCATAGGGGAGGCTTCATATTCACCATCCGAAAGGGCTTGGGACCGTTGTTTCTTTTTCTTTTTCTTACGCACAAGCACGCTGAAGGAATTTGAAGTAGGGGTTATAGGTGCCCCTTGCTCCCTATCGCCCATCTCTGCGGGACCAAACGACCGTTTTTCCTTCTTCTTACCACTGGACTTCTTACTCCCTGCCGATTGATGAGAAATTGAGGATTCCTCCACAGTGGCAGCAGCATTAATCACCTCACCCTCAAAGGGATGAGACTCCTGCATCGTAACCCCGGCATTGCCCACAACGTTTTGATCGCCTTTGTGTGTACGAGAAAACCTCTCACATAATTGCGCCTTACTCAGCATCTCCTCACAAGGAACCGAGCCAACCTCCTTCCCCGAAGCAACCGCCTTCCCTTTACCATCCCGAACTTGAGTCCACTCTCCATTGTCTTCTTTCTTATCAACATTTTCATTATGAGAATTACAATGGCACTAACTAAGAGAATGACCAAAAACCTTACAAGACGAGCAAATATCAAGAAGCCCCTGAAATTCCACACGAATATGAAGAAATTCTCATTCACACCTAATAGTAATTTCATCCTTCAAGGGTTAAGACGCATCTATTTCAACACAAACTCTGGCATAGGAAATACGTTGCTTAGATTCTGTGGCCCGATCCAAGAACAGAGGAACACCCAACACACTCGCAATTCGGTCCTTATCTTTTTGTTATGACCATGGAAGTTTTTTCTGGTTTGTTTATTAGATACAGTGAGGTAATACCCTTCCATTATCATTAGAGGTGTGGCAAGGATAAAATTGTTCACCATTGTTTTGCTGATGACCTTGTGGTCTTCTCTCGGGTTGATAGTCAATCGGTTGGTGTTGTTAGAAAAGTCCTGGATTCTTTTAAGAGTATGTCTGGTCTGTCCCCTACTCTGGCTAAAAGTGATATCTATTTATCTGGGGTTACTGATAGTTTAAAACGTGACATCCTGGACATTATCGGGTTTAGAGAGAGTTCTCTTCCGGTGCGCTATCTTGGTGTTCCTTTGAATACCACCAAGCTCTCCTACAAAGAGTGTCGTCCCCTCATTGATAAGATTGCTATGCGTATTCAAGTTTGGACCAGTAAGTACCTCTCTTATGCAGGCCGGTTACAATTTTTTTTTTTTGATAATTAAATGTAACATAAAAGAAAAAAAAACTACAAGATTACAAGGGGTATATCTCAGGAAATTACATGAGAATCACTAGGCACCTACGTCCTACACATATTTAACAAATAAAACCAAACCCCCGCTCTAAGCGGGGGAAAGCTACTGACAAAGCATATTCCACGCACAACCCGCGTGGATAGAAAAAAAAACTTACGTACAAGTCCGCGCACAACCCGCACGGATAGGAAAGAACCAGCATACAAATAGAGGATAAAACCAGTAAACATGGCCAAAAAACTAACAAAACTCCTAATCCCTACTGAAGATTGGCTCCCACAAAGGGTAATAGGCTCCAAAATTCAAACCGGAACAAGAGAAAATAAGCGATCCAGCAAGTAGAACTGGTCATCCAAACTCAAAAGAACTTAAAACCTACTGAAGCTTGGCTCCTCAAAAGGCTCCAACCCTCAAACACCACGGAACTGAGTAAGGTGAAGAGAAAATCCCAATACCCAAGCAAGGTAAACACAATCTCTCAGTGATAGTCACACTCTGCAACTAGGGAGGGAAGGATCGAGTCTAGATCACCCCGCTGAAGTGAAGAAATGAGTCTATACCAGAGTGAGATCCCAAAATAGAAAAAGGACAACCTAAGGGAAACCAGAAGAGGTCTAAGAGTAAGATGCCAAAGGTAGATGGGCCCCTAACCAGCCAGAAGGAAGCAACAAATTGATCAGCTCTAGAAACTCCAACTCAACATGCTAGCGTAAAGACCAACATCCCCTGCGCACAGGAGCGCTAAACAGAAGTGGTGGGAGACCCAACAAGTCAGCAAAGCAATCGGTAGGATATCCCCGGAGAATCCAGTAAAGAGAACCCTAGGCCATCCCAATGGAAACTCTACCAGCGGATCCAGACGAAGCAGACCAACAGCTACATCTCTACTCCAAAAACCACCAAAGATTCACACTAAAAAAAATGGTTGATCCAACTCCAGTATTCAATATTACGCCAAATAGTGGCCTATCTCCCACCAAAGCCCACTATCTGACAAACATGATTCTCCAAACGACCAAACACCACCCAGGTTTTAAAAGACAATTCTGCTACAAAAGTCCCACAAACCGCAACTGGCAGTAGAGTGGACCCACTACATAAGAACCTCTGAATCAAATACAAAACCCCATAGTTTGTAAAAAAAACCTAAATGGTTTAATCATGATACACCATATCCGGGTCCCACAACTGAAGACCATCAAACGGGCCCGTTTTGCTCCAAAGGCCAAACACCTCCCAGGGTTTAAAAGACTATTCTGCCACAAAAGTCCCATAAACCAAACTTGTAACCAGTAAGGTTACAACTTCTTGACTCTATCATTTTCTCTATGCAAGTGTACTGGGCCTCTTTGTTTATCCTCCCTAAGAAAGTCCTCTAGGAAGTTGAGAGTCTGATGCGGGCTTTCTTGTGGAGTAGTCCTGATATGAAGTCCTCTGGTGCCAAGGTCGCCTAGGAAGAGATTTGTGTCCCTAAGAGGAAAGGTGGCCTAGGGATTAAATCTCTTATCACTTGGAATAAGGCCGCGGTTGCTAAGCATATATGGTTCCTTCTCACATGGGGCTCCATCTCCCTGTGGTGCATGTGGATTAAGTCTAATATCCTTAGGAGTGAATCCTTCTGGTCGACTAAGATTCCCCAGTTGGCGTCGTGGTGTTGACGAAAGTTACTACAACTTCGCCCTCTCATCAAGGGCTTTGTGCGATATGAGATCGGGAATGGGGAGGACACTTTCTTGTGGTTGGACCCTTGGCACCTGTGGTGGTCTATTGTTGAGGAGAGGGGCCCTAGGATTATTTACGACTCGGGAATGGACCGGTTGGCTAGGATGCATTCCATTGTTGATGGGAGAGCTTGGAAATGGCCTTCTGCTGTCTCCATGGATCTGATTGAGATGGTCCGAGAGCTTGAGTTTACTCCCAATGCGGCCAAGAAGGACAGTATTTGTTGGCTTCTTTCCGATGGTAAATTTACCATTATGGCTCTGTGGGAGGAGATCCGTGTTCATAAGCCTAAGCCTAACTGGTGTAACCTGGTGTGGTTTAAGCATCATATCCCTAGGGTTTAACCTTTGTCTTATGGTTAGGGGTAGCCTTAATACTGGTGGCAGGCTAAGAATGTTTGGTTTGAACTGCGAGTTTCAGTGCAACTTTTGCTTGGGTAGTCTGGAAACCCATGATCACCTCTTTTTTAATTGCCCTTTTTCTTATAAAGTATGGAAGGGTATTCTTGCGTAGTGTGGTTTAGACTGGTCTAAATCCTCTCGGGATGGTTAGTGGAACCGGCTTTGCCTCTAGTGTTGGTGGTCAGTCTCAAACTTCTATGGTTAGGAGGATGGCGTTGTTTGTGTCGGTTTACTATATCTAGAGAGAGCGTAACTCGCGTAAATTTCGTGATTCCAAGCATGATTATAAATTTGTGTTTCAGGAGATTTGTGATGTGATTAGAGATCAATACTCTTCCAGACGTAACACTCCTACTTTGACTTCTAATCTGGCTATCCAAGGGGATTGAAGTCTTTTGAATTCCATTTTTGACTCTTACAACTAATTCCCTCTTTTTTGTTATAGTGCTAGGTTGCTTGAGGCGTGAGCGGCGCTATCCCATTGGTGCCATGTGGTAGTATAGTACTTTATTTTGTCTTCTTACTTGGATGTTCTTGTGCAGATCTTTGTGGAGGCTATAAGGAGCTGTGAGCCTTGGGATCTTTTCTTTAGAGCGTTGAGTATTATACACTAAACACATTCTGAGGGAGTGTTAAGAGGGTTTTATCAAACTTTTAACTATTCCGTTCCTTGTGAAGTGTTCTATCAAGCGGAGCTTTAGTGAGAATTGTTTCTTTTTTCTTTTGAAGCTTGAGCTATACACTTGTTTGGTTTCTTGTGCGATTAGTCCCCTATTCTTTGGAGTGCTGTGTTTGCTTTTAGTTTGCTAGGTGTTTCATCTCTAGGTGCGTACGTTCTATTTTGTTCTTTCATTGGTTTTATTCTGGTTGCCGTGATCAGGTTCTGATGGCTGCTAGCCCCTAGAAGGAAGAAGCCTTGGTTGGGAGCTTAATGTACCTTGGGTTTGTTCTTTCCTCGGAGGAAGAAGCCTTGGTGTACCTCAGGTTGTTTATTATACAGGTTTTGGTTTTTGGTTCAGGTCTTTTGTTCCCTAGCTATGAGGGGTGTTCATAGCTTCTCTATACTTGTCTGCTTTGCTCTTCTATGTAGATAGGTTCTATGCTTTATGTTTGGATTAGTTTGGTTTATTTTTTGTGACTTGGCTGTCACGTTGGAGCTGTCCCTGTTAGGCCTTTTCTCTTCAGTTGGGTTATTTTTTGGTTTTCTTGGGTTTATTGTATCTTGCCATGGATTCCTTGTTTTTTAGCCTTCCCTTTACGGCTGAATAAGGGACTGTGTGTGTGTGTGGGTGTGTGAGTTGTGGGGTTTTGTTTGGCATTTGCCTCTGCGGTTCGATTTTTTGAGGTGGGCCAGGTGATTTCTAGTCTCGGTTCTAATGTTTGATGCCTTCTTTGGCTTTTTTGTTGAATCATTCCCTGGTTTTCTTGGGGTAATTACTGCCGCTGTAGTGGAGCTTTGATTATTGGCTTTTGATTCTTGGGTTGATGGCTGAATAGGTCTGTTCAATTCGGCTGTAGTGGTCTTATTTGGGTTCTGTTGCTGCGGTTTTGAAGATGACTGTTCTGAGTTTGGCTGGTTAGCTTTGTTTTGTGCCTTCATTGGTTAATTGTATGGGCTTTTCATGTTGGTTCTCAGGTGGTTGGTTTTGTTTAGCTTGTGTTAGGTTGGTCTAATTTCCTCTCCCATCTTCTAAATTATGGGGCAGAAATAGTGGCCTCTCTTTATTGGCTTTTGGTTGTTTTTATTGTCTGGTTATGGCTAAGCCGAACGTTTTTTTATTTTTTGGTTGGTTTGCTCTTTTTTGGTGGTGTTTGTAAGGCCAGGATTTGTGCCCCTTGTAAGTATGTAATTTTTTTCTTTTCTTTTATGTCACAGTTAATTATCCAAAAAAATAATGTATAATTGTGTAACGGAATGATGTAGAAAACTTAATCACATGGTTGGGCTCATGAGTTAAATCGATGGTGAAATGGTGAATATAATGTGTATAAGTTTGATGAGACAGTCCAAAAGTTGTGATTAAATCCATGGTTTAATTGAAGGGAATTAATTGGTTAAACTGAATTGGGAACCGACGGTTGGTTGTGGAATAAATTAGGCATAATTAGCGCCGCAGTGAAAGACCGAACACTTGCACAAGTTGGGTGCCCTACCCATCGGGTTAGCCCTCGAAAAAGTGCATGGGTTATCTACCCATTGGCGTTCCAAAGGGAAACCAAAAAATGTGATTTCCGTGGTGAGTTATATAGCGCGTTATTATTGATTAGACTTTGCGTAGCTAGATGGGGGATAATAGTTAGGTGCCTCTATAAACTGCACCTAGTGTCGGTTCGGATATTACTTAATAAAATAAGTGAAATTTGAATTGAATGAAATCAGATGTGGACGTCGAATAGGGACTAATGAGAATGTGTGGTATACGTGAGTAAGTTGCATTAAATAATGATTTGAAATAAGTTATATTATGCTTAGATGGATTAAGAAAAATCGATGAATGTTTTCCTTAAAAACTAAAGAGGGTGTGTCTGAATTCTAGTTGAAGTATGTATACGACTTTTTATGTTGCATATTGGCATTTTTTTTTTGGGTAATTACATATTAACATTCACACACTCACACCTCACATATCATGCATTGCATCGTTTTTAGTCTTTATCCTACGAGTTTTGACTCATGTGGTTGAATTAAATGTTTTTCAGATTCAAGCAAAAAAGAAAAGACTTAGACAAGTTTTCACAGGATTGACATGATTTGAAGATACGAAGAAGTGATGTTTTGGCATGATTGCATTTTGAGACTTAAATTTTTTTTTTTTGGGTAATGAGGACTTTAAAATTTATATGTGATTTACTTTGGAAAGCATAAGGGAGTTGTAGGAATACTTGTGGATTACTTTGGTTCTGTGGAATAAAGTTGCGGTGGCCAAGCATATTTGGTTCTTGTTAACTGTGGGTGATGTGTCCCTGTGGTGTATGTGGATTAAATCCAATGTTCTTCGATATAACTCCGTTAGGGCAGTTAAGATCCCGCAATTGGCCTCTTGGTGTTGGAGGAAGCTTCACTAGCTTCGACCGATGGTCAAGCGCTTCATTCAATATGAGATTGGTAATGGCGAACATACTTTTTTGTGACTGGACCCTTGGCATCCTTGGGGTTCTTTGGTTGAGGCTAAGGGGGCAGAGTTTTCTCCTGAATGCTAAGTTTAAGCAGGTTGTGGATGGCAACCATTGGAAATGGCCTACTGCTGTTACTATAGATCTCTTTTTTTTGGTAATTAATTGTTACTATAGATCTATAGTACATGTTACTATAGATCTTTTGGAGATGCAAAGGGAGGTCCATTTTCTCCCGAATGCTGCCTTGCGTGATCGTGTTAAATGGACCCTTAATGGTAATAAATTCTCTATTGGGTCTCTCTAGGAGGAGATTTGAGTCCATAAATTGACGCCGTTATGGAGTAAATTGGTGTGGTTTAAGCATCATATTCTGAGAGTAAGCTTTATTCTTTGGGTTGCTGTGAGGGGTCACCTTAGTACGGGGGACTGGCATAGAATGTTTGGTCTAGAGTGTGATGCTAGTTGTTGTTTCTGCTCCGGGGCTGTTGAGTTGCATGATCATCTTTTCTTTGCTTGCCTCTTTGCTCAGGCTATTTGAACTAGGGTCTTAGCCAAGTGTAAGGTTAGTTGAACTGAGAGCTCTTGGATGGCTTGGAAGGATACCTTTGCCACTAGGGTGGTTAGTAAATCCCTGGGTGCTAGCGTTAAAAGATTGGCGCTTTCCATCTCGGTCTATTGTATTTGGAAGGAGCAAAATCTTAGAAAGTTTTAGGGCAAGAAGAAGGGTTGGGGGAGTGCTTCTCTCTCTAGAGAAAGCTCTCCCCAAGGCCCTCGCATGGTGAAATCGATGGAAATCATCACCACAATCCTTGGATCACAATCCCATGGCAATGGTGGGGTGAATCTAAGGCATTGATACGGCGATTTCAAGTTCCTCCTCCCTATCAGAGGTTGGTACCGTTCGGATTTTAGTTACTTTGTTTTTTTGGGTATGTATGGTTTTGTTTGACCACGTTAAGTTTGTGCGTGGATCTTGGTTTACTAGGGTGTTTTGGGATGGTTGAGCAACCGATCAGATCGGGTTTTCTTTATATGCTATTGGGTGGTTTTGTCTATGTGAGCTCATATTTGGAGATTGTTCATTTATTTGATTAAGCGAGCACCACTTTAGGCAAGGGATGTTGCACCTTCTTTCACCACCATTGTTAGGGGTAAGATCTGGTTGCAATTTTTGATGGGTTTTCATTCCTAAGGATACTCGAAGGTGGGGTTGATGAGCCGATTGTTGTTGTTTTGGACAAGTTTTGTTCTGCGGTATATGGAGTTGCGGCTTACGACCATGAGCCAGTGGTTTTTTTGTGCTGTTTAAATTTTGCAGGAGTGGGGTTTGGACCAAGAAAATTGCTGGTTCCCGTCTGAGGTTGAAGATGATGGTTTTGGTACGCGCATTGTTGCGCGTGGGAAGTAGCTCTGCGCAATTCCAGACTGAAGTATGTGCGGTTCCAGACTGAAGCATGTGGGCGTGGGCCAATACCGTGGGCAGTTTTGTGCAAAACGGTGGGCGGCATACTGACTGAAGCATGTGCGCGTATGGGTTTGGTTTGTTTTTTGTGGCAAATAATGAGCATCGCATGTGGGTGGAAGGGTCTGACATTGCTGCTCCAAGCGGCTGGAGTTTGGACTGAATGGAGCATCGGTTTCTGTGACACTAGTGGACAGTGGGACCCACTAGTGATTGGTCGCTGGTTTCCACCCATAGCATATCGATTTGTGGGCTACTGAAGTAGTTTGGCAGAGTGTTTTGGGCAGAGCAGTCCCGTTTTTTTTGCTTTGTGGGACCCGATAAATTCAGTTTGCATGAAACCGTGGGTTCCTTCATTTAATTGTGGGGTCCTTCTGGTTTTTGCAGTGGGAACAATGGTTTGCGTCTGGCTTTTTTTGCATTCAGAACCCAGGTTGCAGGCTGCATTGCAACTAGCGCCTAGTTTTTGCAAAAATCGTGGGCGGTGGCTCTATGCAAACAATGATTTGCAAAACCGTGTAAGGCTTAAATGCCTTGGTGAAGCTAATTAAGGTGGGTCCATGGAGTATATGGTGGGCCCCATTGGCGCACGTTTAGGGCATGTACTACAAATCATGGGCTTTAGCTCGTGGGATATTCTAGATTGGGATGATAGTGGAATGTGGGTCCCTATAAGTTAGTGGAGGGCCCACTGGATCAGTCATGGACGCTTTACTGTGTATTCTAATTCCTAAGTGCAAGTGGAACCCGCCTGCTTAATTACCCAAAAAAAAAGAACCCGCCTACCTATCTGGCTTTTATGGGGCCCACTTTCCACTTTGGGAAGTATACGGTGATTGAAAGTTGTTCAAGTGTCCCGAGTGTAATTTTCTCCAAGGTCAATCCGTTAACGTAATTGAAAAAAGATGTGGTTACTGAAAGATGTAGTGTGGCCCGCGGTGAGTGGCTTGTGATTTGCTTTGAGGCTTTTCATCGGTCCTCATTGGGCTTTTTTCGTATTGGACCCACTCTAGTTTTGAAGGTTCACTTGTAGACATGCAAGTTGGGGAATTGTATTAGGTACATATGGTTCCAAGTTCTTTGGACGACCCCGTGGTGCCCTGTCAGTGGTTCTTGTAGTTTCTTTTTAGCTCCAGCTCTCTTGGATCCTATTTTCTCCTCCCTTCCTCCCAGGGAGTGTGTTGCTTATTGAGGAACTGAGGTTGTTTTGGTCTGGATGAGGACCTGTCTGGACTTCTGGCTGGGTACCTATGGTGTAGTTCTTTTGGTGGTTCTTTGAGCAGGGTTTAGCTGAGGGGCTTTTCGCCTAGATCCGATGGCAGAGCTTCCTTTGCGATGGCCTAGGTTTGTCTAAGCTGGTTTTCTCTGGAGCTGTTCTGACCTTAGCATTCTTCTGACTTGTGGGGATCTTCCACCGCTTTTGTTTGGTAACCCTGTGCGTTGGGTAAGTTGGTGGTTTGCCTTGGCAGTTTTGCATTGGAGTTCTTTGGAGTTGATCTGTTTGTTGTGTTCTTCAGTTAGCTAGGGGCCCATCTACCTCTAGTACTTTGCTCTTAGACCTCTGTTGGCTCCCTTTGGTTGTCTTTTGGACTTGTGGTTGTGATCATCCGTTGTCTTTTCCTTAGAGTCTTTATTTGGCTGGGGAGGTTTTGTTTCTTCGCTTGTTTGGGCTACGTCTGGGCTGGTTCCCAGTTTGGTTAGGCAGTGGAGTTGGGTCCAATGGCAGAGTTGGTAGTGCTAGCCTCTTTCTCCGAGTTGAGGTTTCCTTGGGGCTGACCTTTCTCCTGCTTTCTAGCGCCGTGGTTAGAGACTAGCCTCCTTTGACCTCCTAAGCTGTTGAGGTTGGTTATTCTCTCAACTTTGTAAAGGATCTTTGGCAAGACTTCTGAGGTGAGTAGGTCTTTTTTGTCTGCGGTTTAAAACTTTTCTAGTAGCCGAGCTTCAACAGGATTTTGTTCCTATTTGTGTGGGACAACCAGTCCCTGCTGGCCTGGTTTTTTGGTCCTATTAGTAAGTTGGTTTTTTCTTCCTATCCATGCAGGTTGTGCATGGAATATAATTTGTTAGATAGATTTTCTCCGCTGTCAAGCGGGGGTCAAGCGTGTCTTGTTATTTATGTTGTTAGGTTTGGTTATCTTTTGTGTTCTATTGGTATGAGCTTTCTTCCTAAATGTTAGTTGATGTAATCACTTGGGATATGCTCCTTGGAAACAAGTACATTTTTTTTTTTTTTATGATACAATTAATTACTTTAAAAAAAAGAAGAAGGGTTGGGAAAGAGTTCTGAGGGATATCTTAGAGATGATAAGAGAGAGGCTTTCCTCTTTGAGGAGAGTGCCAATTTCTCAGGTTAATATGGAGATCCAGAGCGAATGGAGTTTGGGGATGGATATTTTTTCCACTAATGCTTTTTATTAATTGTTTGCTATTTGCTACAACTTGGTAGCTATGCATGGATGTTTGTGAGTTTTGCCTCTTCCAACTCCTTAGAGGGCTGAGTGAGACAATTTTTTTTGTGCGAGTATTTGCGAGGTTTCTAACACTTATTCCCTGTGAGTTTGTGATGGGAATCAAGGTGGTCTTAGAGATGGTGGACAGAGTATCAGTAATCGGTTGCAAATCTCAGAAGGGCCAATCACAAGATCAAGAGCAAAGAAGATCAAGGACGCAATACAAGGATTGGTGCAATCTGTCTGGACCTACCATGCCAATTTATTATCCAAGAATCTACCGTTTAAGAAAGAATCACAAAAAGAAGAACCTGTTCCACTTCATGTGATACAAACTACGGAGAGAAGCACAACCTAATATTTTGGGTTTTAATATTCATGCTTTTGGGCTTGTTGGACTATTTAATTTGTTGGGTTTTGCTTTTAATTATTGTAAAAAGAATAAGGGTTTGGGTCTAAGTAATTTCGGCCAGCCCATGAATGGGTTTAGTTAGGTTTAGTTTTGGCAAGCACATATTGTCCCACATTGCTTACACATAAGGAATTCCTTCCAATCTTCTCCTATATAAAGGAGCCTCCATGTATTATTTTGAGATGAATAAAGCGAAGTAAAATTTTCTTTGAGAGAAAGTTTCTCTTATAGTTCTTGAGTGAACTAAATGACTTATCAAGGTTTCTTCCTTGTGACGTCCTAACTACAATCTTGGTATTTGAAACAAGAGTTCAACGGGTCAAGATTTGTTATTTGACTTGATTTTGACGTTCTTGAGTTTAGTTTAAATTGTTCGTGGGTTCAAGAGAATTCAAATCCTTGAGGGTTCACATCATTTGGTATCAGAGCTCATGCTTTAAATCAAGTTTATCTATCCTTTTACGTTCTTTATTTTGGGTTTTTATCGAGGTAATTTCTAGGTATCGTTTTTGTCTTTCTTAATTCTTGATTTTTCTTTATCTTTGTCCTCTCTTGAATTTTTGTTCCTTCTTGTTTAGCGTCGTTCTTGATTCTTATCAATTCCTTACTTTTTAATCTTTGCTTGGGTCTGTTTGTTTTTATTCCCTTGTTTTAAAAAAAAAAGGATCAATCAATATTTTGTTAGAGGCCACACTTTGTTTTTATTCTGAAATTTATATCTTGTGTTGAAATCAATATCTTTTGAGATCAATCAATCAATATCTTTTGAGATCAATCAATATCATTGTTGAAATCTTGTGTTGCATAAGGAGGGGGCGGCTAGGGTTTGAGTTGGTAACATATTCTAGGGTTTCTGCAGGGTTTTAGCTGCCAAAAAAACAAAACAAGCCAAAACAAAAACAAAAAAAGTGGCGGCAACAACATTCTAGGGTTTCGGCAGTGATGTGCTAGGGTTTGCCAAACCTTATTTCAAGAAAAAAAAAGAAGAAGTTTTTGGCAATAAATATTCAAGTACTTTATGTGGCTAATATAGTGAATCTTGTTTTTCAATTGTTTGCGTACATCATCATTTCGTATATCATCGTTAGTATTTTTCATGTCTTTTCCTCTCCCCAACGTCCGTATATTCCGTGTCACTTTTATTCCCTTTTGTTTCTTAGATCTATTACTAGTTGGGACAATACAAGTTGTTCCTTGGTTGAAGTTCAATTAATTCTTAAAGAACTTGTAAGGAAAACAAGAGCGATAAAAGGTAAGAGTGGGTGAGCTTATTATCGAGAAAAAGCCAAAAGAGTGCATACACGAGTAGAGTAACCTTATTTGAGTCCAAACACGAAAGAGAGTGTGTGAGAATTTATTTCTAACATTTGTTTGTTTTTTTAGTTTCAAATAAATGTCTTCCAGGACTGAAGGTTCAAACGAGCGAAGAGAGCCACTCATGTTACAGGCTATACAGCAACGATTTGAACGCATGAACGTGGTGTTTAATGAAATCCTTGATCTGATGGATAGGCAAGACGCTATTATTGCTACATAGCGTGAATAGTGAAACCAAAGAAGGCAAGACGAGCGTGCTTCTGATGACGACCAAGAGGTTGAATTCAACGATGAAGAGGAACAAGGTCCTTTGAACAGAGATGGCAGGATCGTACCAAGAGGCAGAAGACGTGGTCTAGATTTTCGAAGAGATCCCAGATGGCGAGATGGAGTTGACAAAAATCTAGGAAGCATCAAGATGAAGATTCCATCGTTCCAAGGGAAGAATGATCCGAAAGCATACTTGGAATGGAAAAAAAAGGTTGAGTTGATTTTTGAGTGCCATAATTACTCTGAGGAGAAAAAGGTAAAACTCGCCGTCATTGAATTTACCAATTATGCTATTATATGGTGGGATCAACTTGTGATGAACAGAAGGAGTAACCATGAGAGGCCTACTGAGACATGGGAGGAGATGAAGGCAATCATGAAGAGGCGATTTGTTCCAAGTCACTACTATAGGGATTTATATTAGAAGTTACAATGCCTTACTCAAGGTTATTGGAGCATGGATTACTACTACAAAGAGATGGATATAGCTATGATTCGGGCTAACATCAAAGAAGACAGAGAAGCTACTATGGCAAGGTTTTTGAATGGGCTGAATCGGGATATTACCAACATAGTAGAATTACAACACTACGTAGAGTTGGAGGACATGGTGCATTTGGCAATAAAGGTGGAACGACAACTTAAAAGGAAAGGGGCTCGTTCACTTCAAAATTCAGGCTTATCTACTTCATGGAGATCTGATTGGAAGAAAGACCAATGGGGCTGTTGTCAAGTCCAAAATCGAACCACCCAAGAAGAGAGATGAAGTTTCTAGCTCCACCAAAGGTAAAATCGAACCTCAAACTCGTAATCGTGACATTAAATGTTTCCGTTGTTTGGGCGTAGGTCACATAGCTTCACAACGTCCAAATAAGAGGACCATGATTGCATGTGCTGATGGAGAGGTGAAAATTGAAAGTGAGAGCGAGGATGAACAAATGCCACAACCTGAGGCCGCTTGTGATGATGATGTGTAGTATCCGATAGAGGGTGAGTCACTTGTGGCTAGGCGTGCTTTAAGTGTCCAAGTCAAAGAGGATGACATGGAATAACAAAGGGAGAACATTTTTCATACTAGATGCCACATTAGTAACAAGGTTCGTAGTATGATCATTGATGGGAAAAAGTTGTACTAATGTGGCTACCACTACTTTAGTTGAAAAGCTAAACTTACCTCTCTTGAAACATCCTAGGCCATATAAGCTGCAGTGGTTAAATGAATGTGGGGAGATCAAGGTTAACTAGCAAGTGTTAGTTTCCTTCTCAATTGGGAAGTACAAGGATGAAGTACTTTGTGATGTTGTTCCCATGCATGCGGGTCACATACTATTGGGCAGGCCGTGGCAATTCGACAGGAAGGTTACTCATGACGGGTTCAAGAATCGGCATACATTCGTGAAAGACAATAAGACCATTACTCTTGTTCCTTTGACTCCAAAACAAGTGTATGAAGATCAAATGAAATTGAAAAGAGAAAATGAGTTGGAAAAAAATTGTGAGACTGAGAGTTCAAAAATAGAGAGTGAAAAGAAAAAGGAGAGTGAAGAAAAAAAAGAGAGTGAAAAGAAAAGAGAAAATGTAGAAAAAGAGAGAATAAAAAAGCAAGTGAGTTTTTATGCTAAACCGAGTGATGTCAAGAATGCTTTTTATACAAACCAACCTATGCTTGTACTTCTGTACAAATATGCTTGTTTTAATACTAACGAGTTTGACAAATCTTTACCTAGTGTGATTGTTTCTCTATTGCAGGAGTATGAAGGCGTATTTTCCACCAAAGTGCCTAGTGGATTACCACCCATCAGGGGAATAGAGCATCAAATTGATCTTGTACCAGGAGCATCGGTCCCCAATCGACCAGCCTATAGGAGTAATCCGAAAGAGACAAAGGAACTACAAAGGAAAATTGAGGAGTTGATGGCCGAAGGACACGTGAGAGAGAGCCTGGACTACCCAACATATGACAATAAACTTTATGCATTGGTGAGAGCCTTGGACACTTGACAACATTACCTGTGACCGAAAGAATTTGTCATACATACCAATCATAAGTCCTTGAAACACTTGAAGGGACAAGGTAAGTTGAATAAACGGCATGCCAGGTGGATGGAATTCATTGAAACCTTTCCGTATGTGATCAAATATAAACAAGGTAAGGAGAACATTGTG
>JAOTRH010051024.1:0-19345 GCA_034768845.1 Heliamphora exappendiculata
GAATATTCTAAACTTCTCCCGATAATTCGCTCAAGCGGACCCCGCACCGCTCGAGCGGTGACCCCTGAAGTAAAATTAAGCAGATTTCCCTAAATCTCATCTTGAACTTCCAATTTTGCTCACATAATATTATTCCGAATTATCCATTAACATGACCATATCAATATTGTTCATCCCCATATATCTCAATTTCACTATCAGCTACTATTATCCCAACCGTTAACAAGCAACGTTTCGTGGCATCCACACCCAAATTTTTTCGGTCTCTGCAAATATGAAAGTACTAAATAAATAGGTATTGGGTCCTCACAACTTTCTCCCCTATGGGAATTTGGTCCCCGAAATTCGTTTTAGGTTGCACCGAACTATCTTTTAATCCTAATATCTATTCTCATACTTCACTAGTTATTCTGTCATTGCTGTTAATCGATCTACGTAGCATCTTTCTTAATTCAGTGATCATGATCGTTCTTCTAGGACAATATGACTTGAGAATATCAACACACCTATGTCCCCAAAGTGTCATACTACTATCAGGCTTGACTTCCGAACACCAATATTTCATGAATATTAGATCATCCATATTCATCGAATTATATTCATATCGGGCTTGACCAATCTAAAATGGTTCATAGTTTAACACAACACCAATTCTTACCTGATAATAACACCAGACCTGGAGTCAACCACTCCGTTATGGATCACCGACTATCCCTCCATGACCACCATCTCACGTCACATATATGCTCTCGAAGGCTAAACATCCTTAAACGTAGCGTTATGTGTCGTAGGTTTAACCACCGCTAAGACTCTCCTAGCTTCGTCGAATCACAATCAACTTCACAGCTGTATTCTAAAGTAAATCGAGGACTACTCCTCCAACCCAAACACATGTTCCCTAAACTCGAACAACATTCATATGGGTTACACGCATTACTCTCAAAAATTGTCCATGCCTTTGTGGCCAACTAACTATCATAACTTAAAATCAGATCACGACTTGCACTGCATCACTCTAGTCCTTCAACCATCGAAACTAACACTGCTACCTGAACTCCATGAGCCACTAAGATTGAACATATCACATGAGTCAAACGTCTCATAGGTAGACATTTACCTATACACACTGAATCACATTCTTCTTCATGACGCCATGCATATACCCTTCGGTCATTTAAGTCTACAACGCTGCAAATCATTTAATTATTGGTCTTTCACAATTAAATTACTTCACTCATCCACACTATCACATACATTCGTGCCTTTTCTTCAAATGGTCATACCATTCTTCACATTTTAGGAATCCAAAGTAATCCAAAGCTTCAAGCTGAACACAAACCTAAACTTACCAGAGCATATCAGAAGCACATCATGTGAATAGCACAGCCATAAGGTTCCAAGAACTAGAGATGCAGCCATACCCACATAACCTAGAACAAGCTGCATACAACGGTTAACAATTCTCAGTTAATCACTGCAGATAGAACTCCATGTCTCAACACTCATTTCTTTATCCACTAGACAAACATTCCTGGTCTACCAACTCGATCTCGTAGGAAACACAACCTTACACACTTACATTCGCTCGAACAAACCTCACTTAGAAAACCCATGAGGAACTCAATCTTCCAATCACCCGATTCTGCAAGTACCCATTCCCTAGGCAAAAACTCACGGATCACAACACGATTTCCAATCCACTGAGACTTCCATCTTCTCGGAACAATTAGAAACCACGACTCAACCTCAACGTATTCCCAGTACCCATTAACACTTGGCCTCCAATGAGCCTTGTAAACCTCACCTTGAGACCACCGCGACCATAGTCACACAACTACCGTCGATCCCAAACCTGATAGCCAGATCATCATTTATACTAAGCTCTTAACTTTTAGACTTCCCTCGCATTCACACGAGAACTATCAGTCCTCATACCTCGTTCCACACATCTCATAGGACTATAATCTCGTCACCAGTCATACGCAAATTCACAAAGCCACCTTCCCATCGCGCCAGGGCCTCACTTCACAAGGTTATCCTTCACTAACCTAACTCCCACTAGGCAAATTTTAGTCATGCCATGGCCTTAAGCCCACTGTTTAAGCAACTTACATGGAAAACGTACGACACCAAACAAAAGAAAATCCATTCTTGAAACCTTTCATCCGATGTTAATAATAACTTTCACGATCACGCAGACGCTTCCCACAGCTTCCAAGTATACATCTATTACGGACATCTTAACCCACAGTTTCTCACCTATCACCCTAGGCCATCTAAGCCACATGGTATACTACTGAACTTTATTACTTCACACTTCGTTTTTCCTAAGCAAATAACAACATACCCATCTGTGAACCCATGGTTGAATACAAACAATCTCCAAACATATCATACTCAAGACACGCCATCTCAGAACTAGACCAACCACACCATCGAACCCTTCTACGTTGTTTTTAAACCTCATACCCCTAGCACGTTTTCAAACACAGTCTTCCAATCATGAGGGTAACAACTAATCCTTGACCTGCATTCTCATAGGAATTTCACAGAACTGATATTCGAGAATCTCATCACATAAATAACTCAATTGCTAAACTTCCTTGGGGATCTCAATTAATGAGAGCTAAAGCTATCAACATTCCATACAAACCAAACTACATCTCCAGAAACATCACTCATACACTTGGGTTCATACAAGCCTTTTAAGGAACCTTGAGCAATCGAATCTGCCTTCTTACGATCCCAATGTGTTACTTCTACCAACAATGAACAATCACATCGGTTAACCAATTATGAAACATCTTTCTTCTTAGGAAAACCATTCACGATGAGCATATCATACGTTGCGCTAGGTCTTCACACTTAGATCTCTACCCAAGCACATTAACTATCGCCTACTCCTTCACATCTCAACGAGGCTTCACACACATCCACAAGACTCTCACCGGTTAACCATCAAGGATAACACCACATATATTCGCATCATTTTAGCACATCTACTTACGGGTCACGTCATACTAACAAGCAAATAAGTAGGCAAAACTATGCTACAATCTTAAGCTCGCAACTCCGGTATATCCGTCGAAAATTGTAAAACGTTTAACTAGAAACACTTATCTCTTTTATCACCATACATGGACCACCGACACACGGCTGCCCAATCATGAAAGAAACTACACATCACACAAACAAGCGATCCTAGTTTACCAACTCTAGACCAAAGACACCACCCTATCACCTGCCCCGTAAGGGTAACACGACACCACCACCTCCCGATTGTAAACCGGATACAGACCACTGCCATCGTCCTCTTAAGGAATCTCTTCTTATTAATACGTCGTCTTAAAATGACCAAGTCAACCACACCAACAATATCTATCTCCTGTCCCAAAAGCCTCGTACACTCACATTCACATTTACCATACACCATACATTCCACATAACCTCCTACTCTTGAGAACGACGACCCAAGTCATAAAACTCTTCCCCATAAAACTTTTCAAATGACCTCAAATCTTCGTTCACCACATCACAACAACCATCAACATACATCTCCTCTTACGTACACGCACATAACTCAGCAACTAGTCCATCGATATCATCCTCATTCGATATACTCTTTCCACATACGCTTTTGAACTTTTATCAAGAAACACAACTCAGTATCACGCCACAAAATACAAGGGTCATCAATCCGACCTTCAAAATCTCAAGATGCCACGGTGATTACCAATAACACCTCTCAGGGTACAGGACATTCCCAACCACGTGTCCAAGCACAAACTTTCTAACACACTTTAGGCCGGAGATTATTACGCACCCATCTACTATGTTCTCGTCCATACCCAATCTCGGGGTACACGGCTCATGACACAACACAGCTCAAGGCATAGCACGGCTCAGGACGTACATAATTCTCAATGCGCCTAAAATCATGCCTCATATCCATCCATAACTAACAACCTCCAAGGGTTTCCAACCAACCTACCATACTTGTCCGTCAAACTACTGGTAGCTCAACACATAGCGAACAACTAACCACGGTCACCCTCGACTCACATGGATACAACATATTCTGAACAGTCGTTGCTCATCTCTCGAGCTTACACCCACCACAATTATTGACCATTGAATCGTAATTCCACCATTCATACCACCGTCCAGATCACAACTCATCCTAGTCCCACGGGCATAATCCCTACAACAAAGATATCACAATACTCAACTAGGTTAAACTCAACCTAACATCTTAAAGCCAAGCCACACATTACCTAACACCTAGTCATATCATATCAACACATATTTACATACCGAGACAAAGCCCCAAAGCAACGTGACAATCCGGACAACTAATTCAAATTTCTCATAGAAAGAATGTCGGCTATCTCTTTTCTATTTTGAACCCCAAAATAGTTGATCAGACGCCAAATGGCATGCCACATCACGCCAAGACTAAACTCTCCATGCTCATATAAACACATAACACACGCAACACAATTCAATTGCAAACCTATGCAAGCACACAACTCATGCCATGTAGTGGTGCCTAACCTCGTCAAACAGGTCACATACTATAGTCATGGTTACTCCACACGGCTCCTAGGTATTCGAACCTAGAGCTCTGATACCATTCTGTCACGCTCCGAATCCCGGGGACCCGTCTAAAAGTCATCCATTTAACACTTCCATATTACTTTTGATTTGAATTCAAAACTTATAAAAAATAAAATAAATGTTTTCTTGATCAATTATATTTTTTTATTTCACCGACGCATAACAAATTTTAAATAGTGCTTTAAGTCCCACTAGATCATTTACAAAATAAAATGTTATTTCACTCATCTAACTTATCTAAAATACAAGAATGAGATCAAATACATTAAATCCTTTAATTTTATGTTTACATATGGCATAAAAAAAAGAAATGCTAGACCCATCTTCTAGTCCATTTCCAAAATGCCTCCATCGTCTCGGTATCATCAGTTCTCCTCGGAACCTGAAAAATGGTTTAGCAGTCGAACGTGAGCCGAAACTCGTAGGATATAGATTAACTCAGATGTAATGCATGATTTGTGAGGTGTGATGGATGCAACCGGAATAAAAAGCAAGTTCCATAAATTTGTTATTTATTCCCACACACACACCCACGCACGCCAAGTTATTCATTTATTAACCCCTTTTCAACATATTTCTTTCTTTCACTTTTATTCTCATTTCTCGATTTTTCACAAAAATTAAATCACATTTTCATTATCCTATTTATCACAAAAATCATACTACAATTATTTTATGACAATTAGTGAACCGATATCGGGTGCAGCTTATAGAAATTCTTCCATATTATCCCAATAAGCTATGTGAAGCCATTGGTTAATAGATAGCTCTATAACTCACCACGATACAACACCATGTTTCGAGGGCTAACCCGTGGGCGCGTGGTCCCCATCTTGCGCAAGTTTTTGGTCTTTCACCGTGGAGCCGCCAGCACAACTTAATTTATGATCCTTCGCCGGCTTTCACCGCAGGACCGCAACCCCTCATTATGCATGAACCTTCGCGGGCTTTTACCGCAGGACTGCAGCCCCTTCACTGCAGGACCACAACCCCTCATTATCCATGAACCTTCGCGGGCTTTCACCGCAGGACCGCCGAACCGCAGCCCCTTCACCGCAGGACCGCCGAACCGCAGCCCCTCATTATGCATAAATCTTCGCGGGCTTTCACCGCAGGACCGCAGCCACTCATTTAACATATCCCACATTCAACCATAAATTTTAAATTCAAGTTAATAATTTCATTGTATAATTTCTCATGGTTCACATCGTTACTTCAATATCACCAAGTACCAATAACACAATAATGATAGCAATAAGATCACATTATTTACAAAGTATACACCCATCTTGCATATATACATATATCTATTTGAAACTCACCTTCATTGTAAAGAAGACTCAATCAATAGGTCCAATACATGTATCCCAACTCAATCAAGATATATCATTAGATGTGCCACATGCTCAAGGGACTAGGAATTTAATAAAAAGGGCCAATATGTATGAAAATATGTTTTCCCACAATAGTCGGCTAAAAACAAGTGAAAATGATTTTGAAATTTTGACATACCCTCACCATTTTGATAATAACTTTTTCTACCAAATGAATTTTTTTGTGTGAGTAGTCTTGTTGGAAAGAGGACTTTCGGGACTTCGATTTGAGCACACGAATGACCCAATTCGGAGTTCGAATGAGGTAGATATGATCGAACAAAATTGACCACGCGCAGTTAGTCCACTCGAGCGGACGTCGGGCGCTCGAGCGCCCAACTCTCTGCCAGTTGAGCACTCGAGCGGATAGTGCTCCGCTCGAGCGTGCTGTCGCTCGAGAAAATCCCGAATTTTCCCTGTTTTGAGTTTTAACCTCCAATACCCTTCAATCATCATCAAATACCCTTAAATCATCATCAAATATGTTTCAAATCTTGACTTTCAACCCAAAAACATAGGATTCATGTCTTATAAACCCCATTTGTGTAATGACATCTCAAAATCAAGGTTAATCCTTTCTCAAAACTTCATTCTCATTAAACCCAACGCAATACACCCACAAACCTATTAGTCTATCCACCAAACTTGAAATCAACTCAATTTTTATGCATAGAAACAAAATATCAACTCAAATCTTCACAAACATATGAGGAAATCTAGATCCTACCTCGTATTTGCTCAAAAGCTTGAGATTCTTCCAATTTCTCTCTCCTAGGGTTTGGATGTTGAAAGATCTTGCCTCTTTAGTGCTTTATCTTCCACTTTCTTGCTCCAAAACTTGATTTCTACCCTTGCATGCTCCCAATCTAGCTTCAATCTACAACTTAGGTGATGGAGTGTTAGAGTTTACATGTGGAATGTGAGTCTCTCTCTCTCTAGAGTTTAGAGAAGAAGAAGAACAAAGGAGGAGGAGAGGGGAAACGTGTGGTCTCTCTCTCTCTCCCTCCCTCTCTCTCTCTCACATATGGGTTATATATATATATATAACCGCTAAAATTGTTCCAATGTTCGAGAATATTCCAAACTTGTCCCGATAGTCCGCTTGAGCGGACGCCCCACCGCTCGAGCGGTGACCCCTGAAGCAAAATTCTACGAATTTCCCCAAATCTCATCTCGAACTTTCAATTTTGCTCTCATTATATTATTTCGAATTATTCATTAACATAACCATATCAATATTGTTCATCACCATGTATCTTAATTTCGCTATCAGCTATTATTATCCCAACCGTTAACGAGCAAAGTTTCGTGGCATCCACACCCAAATTATATTCGGTCTCTTAAAATATGAAAGTACTAAATAAATAGGTATCGGGTCCTCACAGAAACCCTAGCAAAAAATGGCGACCGCCACCTTTCATCATAGCGACCACCAACTTCCATTGTAGCAACTGCCGTAGAACTTTGTGGAAACTGCCAAAAACATGGCAATCGCCAACTTATATTATGGCGACCTCCAACTCAAAATGGCATGATGTATCCCAAAACGTGGCAACACCTCATTGGTTGAAGAATTCTATAAAAACCGTACTCCAGCGGACATTTTCAGTACGAATTTTGACAGAGAGAGACTCTACCGATATATCGAGCGATTTCGATCCCCGACGCCGAAGCCCTGTCGAGATATCGAGATCCAAGCCTCCAACACCTACATTGAAACCTACATTGCTTGGATCACCACCCGAGAATTGGTCCATCGAAGCACATTCCCAACTTAAGGCTTCCCCTTCGCAATTTAAGTACTTTGATTGGATTCTCGGCCCTTCTAGCACCACTTTTTACCTCTTTGGAGTGGCCAAGTTATTTTGATCATTTCATTCTAATTATGTTCTTACATTGTTCATAGTTGCTTTAATTATACTTGACTTCAAATTTTAGCTTATTTGTTTATTGGTTTACTTAGATTAGTATTTAAACTCATTAATTGGTGCTAATATACTTTAGAAATTATAACTTAATAGTGTTGTTAAGTATTATAATAATGCACCTATATTTTTGTAAATGTGGTATTTAATACTATATTTCACTTTTAAGTCAAATAGTTGTTTTAATTTTTCTAGTATTAATTTAATTTTCTTTAATTAGCATTTATTTTCATTTCATTTCTTTTCTAGTAATCTTAATTTAATACCTTTTTCTTTTAAGTATTATTTTAATATTTTCTTTATCTTTATTTCTTTTATTTGCAATGTAGTTTTAATTCCCTTTTAATGTATTATTTTCTTTTCTTGTAATGTTTTTTTTTCTAGTATTTACGTCGCTCTTCTTGTAATATTAATTGTATACTCCATTTTATTTTATTATTAGTTTGTATAACATTTTCTACATTTTTTATTTTTAGTATGTTCTTCTTACAAACTCTTTTCTTATTTACCTTTTCTTTTAAAATTCTCTTTGTTATAAAATTCTTATTTTATTTGTTGATTACCTTTCTTTTTAATATAGGATTTTGTTGATGCATCCTTCATTTCGCATTTAGCGCTTTTTTATTAAAAATTTATCATGTTAACGCTAGCTTGGTTTATTTTGGCAATATGCATTTTTTTTATTATTTGAAATCATGATTTGGATAGTTTGGTTTATTTCTTGTCAGCAATTCATGTTTAGGAAATTTTTGTTTTAGCAATTTCTAGCATGTTTGTATCCTTTTGTTTAAATCACGATAGTTTACTTTATTTTGATAATATTGTATGTGGGTATATTTCATGTATTCTTTAGATAGAAATTGCATGCCGTAGGATTTAGGATTTTACCCATTTATTTGCTCTAATTTGCAATGCTATATATATATATATATCTTATGTATTTTCATATTTGATTTTGGATGTTCTCTCCTTACCTCTATTTTTTTATTTGTATACATTTGAGAAATTCTATTAAAGAAACCTATGATGATTAGTAGAGGTCAACCTTATGGTTAGTTGAACGGGGGGCCTAACACCTTTCTCGATTCGTACCTTAGCTCCCGAGCCCTCTTTTTCTGATTAACGTTCTCAAGATCAGTAAGCCATTTTTGTTTTTCTTAATTTTTCTCAAAAACTAACTAGCGACTATATTTTCAATAAAAAGGGGTTTTCAAAATTCGATTTTGAATGTGTTAAAATATTTCTCAAAACATCTTTTGAATTCCCTTATTTTTTACCCCTAAATCGCAACGCCACAGAATTTTTTGGCGACTTCGCTGGGGACTGGTTTATAAAATTAAATAAGAGGGCTAGACTTGAAAATATCATTGGTTCTTAATAAAATTTATCATTTTTATTTTTGCATGCATATGCATTGTTCTTCAAACTCCCCCTGCCTGGTCGACCTGATGCCCTAAACGTTAATCGGTTTAGAGAATTGTTGGGAATGTGGGCTTCCCTTACTGATTGTACGATACCATAGGTACAGTAAAAGCGTTCGGGCGTACTGTTTGACCATGTCTTGCACCACTCCAAGCATGATAGGTATATACTCGGTTTTATTCAGAAGTTACCATGTTCAATTGACCAAAACTGGCCTTTTGCATATAGTGAACGTAGAACCCCCTCCAATTAGGTGCTGCTAACCCTAATAGGATTGTGTGTTTTTCTTTATTGTATGTTTTGATTGTATATTGTTAGGATCGTTTGTTCGGATTAGACTAGTTCTTTTCCCAGGGTTGGCCCGGATTTTCTGTTATCTTTTGATTAGATTAGTTCTTTTTTCGGCTTCGGGTTCTTACCCGGGTTTTGTCCTTCACCCTGATCAGTTTTTCACGCCGTAGTTTTCTTCCCGTGGTCATGCCTGTGTTTCGCTTTGGACCTTTAAGATTATTTCTCCCCCATCTAGGTTCTTATCGGGTTGCTAATTCTATATCCCGTTTTATTCTAGGCTTGCTTTCTTCAAACCCCTTTCTTTCGATCTATGTGAGAAAATTTTGTTTTTCTACCGTTATGCTGTCGATTTTCCTGTTAGGTCGAACCAGCCTCTTGAGGGTTAGAATTGTCTTTTTGCCAGAACGCCGTCCGCTTAGATAAAACCTTTCCTCTAGGACTTGGTTGATCTATCCCCTTTGGTTCTCATCCTAGGTTTTCAGATGTTTAGTTGTTATGCTGGTAGTATGAGCTTGACAGGGGCATTATTTCAGTTTCAGCTATTTTGCGTATTTGGGATATTTCGTCTATTGTCTAAATTCTTTCGAGAAATGTCTGAGACTGGTTATTCTGTTTGTAGAATCTAGGTTTTTCTATAGGTTACCATTGATCAGGAAAGAGTATAGCTGACACGAGTTTGGGTAAGATTCGAATCAGGAAAACTTTGCAGAGTTTCTGAATCAACAGACATGGCAAAGAACGAAGTTAATCTGACAGCCCTGATGAGGGCTATTACCGAGATACAGCGGACTGTAGAGCAGCAGACCCAAGCTCAAACTCAATGTCAGGCACAAATACAAGCAATTCAGGCCCGTATGCTAGGTGTGAATGAACAACCAGGCAATGCGAACGAGAATAGCGAAGATTTTTGGGATGACAACCAAGGATCCGAGATACCGCAGGTTGCTGTACCGCCACGGGTTCCCTGCCCAATTGTGGTAGAAGATGAAAATACCGCTCAGTTTAGGAAATTCGCGCTGGCAAAAAAGATTGACCGGATGGAAAGGTGCTGAGGAAAGCTAAAGGAGTGGAAGAATATATGCTGGATGTAGGTGGTTTGTGCCTATTCCCGGATGCAAAACTGCCCAAGAAGTTTAAGATGCCAGAAATGGAAAAGTTTGATGGCAATGGGGACCCCCGTATCCACCAGAGAATGTATGTCGGAACCTTATCCCGCATAGGGATTGATGATCAATTTAAGGCCCAATTGTTCCATCGATCGCTTTTTGGGGCTGCGCAAAGATGGTTTCTCTCTCTAGAAGTGGCCAAAACTAGAACATGGGAGGATATAGCCACCGTTTTCATCAGCCAGTATAGCTACAATGTCCAGCTGGGCTTTACTACTCGAGAGCTTGAAACAACCCGACAAGAGAATCGAAAATCTTTTGTTGACTTCCTGACCCATTGGAGGGGAAAAGCTGCAAAAATGACAAACATGCCAACTGAGAAAGAGCAGGTGAGGATGGTGGTTAAGAATTTGCCGTCTATGTTAAAGCGCTACCTCATCATGCAGTCACTTTTCACCTTTGAGCAGCTGTTCGATGCTGTGGTACAAATTGAGGACGCTACCCAATCTGGTGATATCAAGAATATAGAAACCAGTCAGAAACCACCAAGAAGGATTTTCCCCGCAACCAATCAAAATCCATCCGCAGCAACTAACCTCGTGTCCCGCTCGGGCGAGGTGAACCTTTTGAACCCTTCCTCTTCCACCCATCAAACAAGCAACCTTCAACAGTCAGGCGATGGTCAGCAAATGCAACAACGGCCGCGAAGAACTTTTACCTCTCTCAACATCCCGTTATCCACTGCTCTAAACCGTCTGGTAGATAAAGGACTCATCAAGGTACTTGATCCTATGCCAGTGCCCGACCCGCTTCCCCCGAGATACAATGCCTCTCAATATTGCGCCTTCCATCAGGGCTATGGGCTTTTAACTGGTAAATGTATGAGGCTCCGACATGAGATCTAGAATCTCATTGACAACAAAGTGATCCCTCCTCCAGCAGCCACCCCAAAGCCGAACGTCACAACCAACCCACTGCCAAATCATGCTAGGCAGGCTGGGGTAAATTACATGTCTTTAGGGGAATCGGAGGACCCAAGTCAGCACATCTGCTCAGCACACCTACCCCGCCCTCATGTTTCAATAATGAAAAACCAAATAATATGCTCATTCATGATGATTAGAGGCAGTCGAGACAAAATGGAAGAATAGAATGATGATGCCTGGGAATGGTATTGACCGATGATCCAAATCTACCAAAAAGAGGAGCGCAATGAAGAGGTTGAGTGGCCATTGGATTACCCGGCTCGACCTTATGGGTTTGGTCATGTACTTGATGGAATCATCCTTCCTCGACTTTTTGAGGAGGAAGTACACGTTAACGACATGCAATCCTATTGGCTAGTCAGGATTGTGTTGAAATCTGATGGAACTGAATGAACTAATTTTTGGACCGTTCAGGAGCAGCAGGTGAACTTTATCGAAAAGAACATCTGGGAGGAGGTTAACCATACATGGGCTATCGAGGATGACAAGGAAAGAAGGGAAAGGGCAGCCGTTAGCGACCTAAGTGATCTGTGGGCATTCGAAGGACCTCTACACGTAAATGAAATAAGACAGACTGACAATGTGATGCCGAGATTATGGGATCCTGAAGACGGGCGTAGAACACCTAACTAGAAGTGGACGACATTTTAAGCCAGCCCAGCTAGAGAAAGGACAACCGAGTGAAAAAGAAAAAGAGACAGAGCAAGATGAGAAAGATGATGCTGTATTGAGACAATTGAAGAAGACGCAAGCCAACATCAGTATTTGGGGGCTACTGATGGCCTCGCACAAACACGGGCATGCTGTGCTTAGGGTTTTTAATAAAGTAAGCGTTTCGATAGATGCAACCCCTGAGCAGCTTATTGGGCTTATCCTGCCAGCCACCGAACTAAGAGTCATTTCCTTTTTTGATAACAATTTGCCTGTTGAAGGAAAAAGTCACAACAAGCCGCTTCACATCACTGTCAAGTGCCTAGAAAAATGGGTCCCGGCAACCCTCATTGATAATGGGTCTGCCTTGAATGTTTGCCCATTGAGAACAACCATTTGCTTGGGACTGAGACCGGACCAGTTCACTCCCTGCAATCAAGGGGTGCGAGCCTATGACAACACAAGAAGGGATGCACTGGGACTGGTGTCGTTTACCGTTTCAATGGGACCACTAGAGACGTCAGTTGAGTTTCACGTGCTAGATGTACCGGCCTCCTTCAATCAGCTGCTGGGTAGGCCGTGGCTGCATGACCCAAATGTCCAAGCAGTACCACCTACCCTTCACCAAAAACTAAAATTAATAATGAACGGGACAGTTTTGACCATTCATAGAGAGGACAGTATTCACCTTCAGAAAGGAGGAGAGGGCACAACTCTACTAGAAGTTCAACATAGTGAAGATGATGTGTTGCTCATTGGTTTTCAGTTCGATGAGGCACAGGTTGTTCAGACATTAATGAATGAAGAAGAAAGGTATGTCAACCCATGGGTTGTAACGATGATGAGGAAAATATCCTCCTTCTCGGCATGGGATTAGGGCGCAAGCAGTAGGGAATCCTGGAACCCATTCAGGTATTGGCCACTTCACTCCGTTTTGGTCTTGGGTATAAACCAACGGAAGAAGATATGAAAAGGCCTAGAAGGGGACGAAAGCCTAATTATTCTGGGATGCTCAATGGGTACTTCGTCAGGGAAGGAGAAGATTTCTTGTATTGTGGCTTTCCAGAGCCATGGATCGACGAAGAGACCAACCAAAAGCTGTCGGGGTTGGAGATCTTTTTCAACCACCAGCTGTCTGACACGGAATAGGAGGAAACAATGGAAGAAGAGAAGGAAGAAAAGAAGATTCAGAAAGAGGATTGGGCTGACAAGCTTGATGGTACTGACTTGGGAGTGCTGTTCAATGAGAATATGGCTCAGCTGCGTATAACTGAATCGGACTACTTCATGATGGGCTTCAGCACACCGACAGATTGCACCAAGCTCATTGTCGACGTGGCCACAAAGGAAGTAAAAATTTTGGTCCATCGAGTTTTCTGATGTGCAAGTCATCTATCATGAGTCCGAGTTTAAGTCGGAGTCTGTAGTTGAGGGCATATCTGTTGATGCTCCTCTCTCTTCTTTTACCATCGAGTTTGTAATTCTCACTGTTCTTAATGAAATGAACGAAGTTTTCAGCTACTCTGTTTTGTTTAATTTATTTCATATGCTTTTCGACGATTTTGAGTTTGACGGGAATATCTCCGAAGAAATAAAATTTTTAATAAAAAGAGAAGAAAAAATGCGTGCCCAACCAATAATTGAAAAAATTTTGTCAATAAATCTGGGTAATGAAACTGATCCGCAAAATGTTCAAATTGGTTCTTCTTTATCCATAGTTGAACAAGAATAACTAATAATTTTTTTAAAAGAATTCAAAGATGTATTTGCATGGTCTTACGAAGATATTCTTGGAATTGATCATGATATTGTTCAACACCACAACCCCTTATACCCTGATGCTAAACTGGTCAAACAAAAATTAAGACGGATCCAGCCAGAATGGGCTCTCAAGATCAAAAAAGAAGTTTCCAAACAGATCAATGCTGGGTTTCTAATGGTTACCGAGTATCCAAAATGGGTAGCCAACATCGTGCCAGTTTTAAAGAAGGATGGTCGTATCCAAGTTTGCGTGAATTTTTGGGATCTCAACAAGGCTAGCCCGAAGGACGATTTCCCACTGCCACACATTGATGTCTTTGTCGACAGTACTGTGGGGCATGCCTTGTTATCATTCATGGATGGCTTTTCTGGGTACAACCAGATTTTGATGGATCTTGAAGACAGAGAGAAGACGACATTCACCACGTCTTGAGGCACCTATTGTTATCGTGTGATGCCGTTTGGTTTGAAAAATGCAGGGGTAACCTATCAAAGGGCTGCCACTACCTTATTGCATGACCTGATACATAAGGAGGTCGAAGTGTACGTGGATGATATGATAGTCAAATCCAAGGATCAGGAAGGCCACATCACAGCTCTGCAAAAATTCTTTGAAAGGATCTGAAAGTATAAGATGCGGCTCAACCCGCAGAAGTGTGCATTTGGAGTCACTGCCGAAAAAATACTTGGATTCTTGATCACTCAATGAGGCATTGAAGTCGACCCTTCGAAGATCAAAGCAATTTTGGAAATGCTTCCTCTAAACACCGAGCGGGAAGTTAGGGGCTTTCTGGGAAGAATCCAATTTATCAGTCGGTTCATCGCAAAGCTGACAACTACCTGTGAGCCGCTCTTCCGCCTATTGAAAAAGGGAGTCAAGTTTGAGTGGGATCAGAAGTGCCAAGACGCCTTTGATGCCGTACGACAGTACCTACAAAATCCACATGTTCTAGCTCCTCCCGAACCTGACAGGCCACTAATTCTTTACTTGTCGGTGACTGACTCAGCTATGGGATCTATGCTGGCACAAGAAAGAGAAACTAGAATTGAAAAAGTCATCTACTACCTAAGCAAGAAGATGATCAGGTCGTAAGTACGATACACGCCGCTGGAGAAGACATGTTGAGCCTTGGTTTGGGCTTCCTAAAAATTAAGGCATTATATGCTGTCTTTTACAGTGAACATCATCTCTCGAATGGATCCATTAACGTATCTGTTCGAAAAGCCGACACTGATAGGAGGGCTGGCCTGATGGTTGCTGCTATTATCAGAGTTCGATCTAAAGTACGTCACTCGGAAGTCAATCAAAGGCAAGGCAGTGGCAGAATTCCTGGCCGATCAACCAATTGAAGGAGGAGAAGACACGGAGTTTCAGTTTCCTGATGAACAGCTAATGAAAGTTGGGGATGATAAATAGAGTCTATATTTTGATGGCGCATCCAATCAATATGGCTACGGAATAGGAGTGCTCCTTGTCACGCCCGACGAATCACATGCCCCCATATCATTGAAACTCAATTTTGAAGTTACGGACAATCAGGCTGAGTATGCAGCATGTTTAGCTGGATTGTAGGCAGCCCTAGAACTAGGGGAAAGGAAGTTAGAAGTCATTGGAGACTCAGCACTAGTAGTTTCACAAACAAGAGGAGAATGAAAAGTTAGGGACTTAACCTTGATTCTCTATCATCAAGAACTTGAAAAGTTGACATCATGCTTTGAATCAGTGATTTTTACTCATGTACCAAGACTGCAGAACAAGTTCGTCGATGCACTGGCCACCCTAGCATCCATGATTGACATACCACCAGGAGTTCGGTTGAGACCTTTGATAATTGAGCAGAAGAGAAAGCCAGCATATGAAATGACAGCCGCTATTGAAGAGAGCACTGACGCACTCCCATGGTATTTTGACATTCAAAATTTTGTAGAAAAAGGAGAATATCCCAAGTTTTCAAGCAAAAAGAATAAAAGGGCAATACGACGACTATCTGCACAGTTTGTTATTTGCGGTGGTAGACTGTACAAACGAGGACATTATGGGGTTAACAAGCTACGTGTAAACACTGAAGAGGGCCAAGAGCTGATGAAAGAGATACACGCTGGAGTTTGTGGACCACACATGAGTGGTAACATGTTAGCCAAGAAGATCCTAAGACAAGAATACTTTTGGATGACAATGGAGACAGACTGTATACAGTTTGTGCTGAGGTGCCATAAGTGTTAGATTCACGCAAATCTTTTGCACGTTCCCCCATCTCAGCTATACAACTTGACTACACCATGGCCATTCTCGGTATGGGGCATCGATGTGTTTGGCAAAGTAACACCGAAGGCATCCAATGGACACAAGTTTATCTTAGTGGGCATCGACTATTTCACCAAGTGGGTAGGAGCAGCTTCTTACTCGGTATTGAAAGCCTCCCATGTTGCTAAGTTTATCAAACAAAACATTATCTGCCGGTACGGAGTCCCATATGAGGTCATCTCAGACAATGGTTCACATTTCCAAGGGGAGGTCTTAGATCTTTTCGAGGAATACTGGATAGTGGCTCATAAGTTCTCGCCATATCGACTGCAGACAAACGGGGCAGTTGAGGCAGCAAACAAGAATATTAAGAAAATTCTGCAAAAGATGATCAACTCACATTAAGATTGCTGGAACATCTACCATTTGCACTATGGGGATACTAAACATCGATAAGAACTTCAATTGGAACTACGACGTACTCTTTAGTGTACGGGATGGAAGCCGTGCTTCCCATTGAGGTGAAAATCCCTTCACTAAGAGTAGTGCCTGAGTCCAATATCTCAGAAGCAGAATGGCAGAGAAACTGGATAGAAGAGTTACTTTTGTTTGATGAAAAGAGACTGCAAGCCCTATTTCATGTACAAGGTTACCAAATGAAGATAGCTCGAGCATTTAATAAGAAAGTTAAGACCCGCGATCTTAGAGAAGACGATTTGGTTCTTAAGGAAATTAGAGCTTCTCTCTTTGACCCAAGAGGCAAGTTTAAACCAAACTGGTCCGGACCATTTCTCATCAAAACCTTCGTGGCCGGTGGCGCAGTCATTGTAATGGACTTGGTTGGCAATATATTCTTCACTCTAGTTAACCTCTATCAGCTCAAAAAGTACGATCCCTGAGGTAAAAATAAAGATAAAATAAAAGCTCGCTGAGTTAAAAATCGAAAAGGCAACTCAGGAAAAAGTTAGGGCAGCCCGCAAGGCCGAAAACCCGAAAGCGCAACTTTGGCAAAAGTTAGGGCATTACAAAAGGAAAGCATCAATACCTGAGTAAAAACCAAGCCCGAACTACGTTAAGGCCTGATTCCACTTTTTGGGATACGTAGGCAGCTTCTTCCGAGAAGTCCGGCCACATTCTTTGTTTTTTTAGCCATATTTGAATCTGAGTAAGACTAATGCAAATTAATTTGTTTGAATTATGATAATAAAGTCATTAAAACTATGGATAAATTTAAGCCATCTTAAACATCAAGTGGGAGTTTTATCATCACTTCGATCAAAGTTACAAAGTTTTGAATAAAAAGGAGGGGCACGCAAGTCCCAAACTCTACAAAAACAAACAAAAAAAAGAAAGTTGTGAAATTTTCAAAACAAAGCAGAGGTTCTCAAATCTTCCTTCTTTTTGTTGCTGATTTTTCTGCTTCTTTATCTTTCTTCTCCCGATCCTGTATTAGCCATGTCTTGTATTCAACAGAATGGTCGGAACACTGCAACTCTTGCATCTCCATCAATGAACGAGAAAGCCAGGCATCTCGATACTGTGCTAGGAAAGGAGCTTGCAGTGCAGAAGAAAACAGATGGCCTTGATGCTGGTAGAAGTGATTTGACTTTGCCCAAACTACCGCATGATCCTATGAGGATAGTAGAAGGTAGTCTGATGCAGGCCGACCAGCAGAACACCAGGGTGATCCATAGTGGTCAGAGTCATAGCGGGAATCCGCCACCAAGAGCACTGTTAGGTAATGTCTGGGCCAGTCAAAGTAGAAAGATAATGTTGCCAAGATGCCTCAGTGTCACATATTTGATAACGGGTGCGGTAAAGGAAAGCATCGACATTGTGACGGTCAGTAAGAGGCTACTGTACAAGATTTACCTTCTCCATCAGTCAGATTTGTCCCAAGAGTTAAAATAGTAGGAGAAAGACTTTGCAGTATGACAGAGAACTTGATGTTAAGATCACCTAGAGAAGTAAAGGGCTGCCAGCAAAGGTGGTGGTTTTGCCCCAATGGATAGCGTCCAAGCCCAACAGTATCTCAGCCAAACCCAGGGGCACGAAGTCTCTCCCCATCCACATTTGGCCAGCAATGTCAATTAGGACACAACTAACCCGCCCATCAGAAGGGACAAGTAGATACTGGGTCAGGAGGCAAAAGCAAAGTACATAACGGCGCCGCAGCTGAAAGTCTAGATCGTTGAGGTCACCAGTAGGATGAAATCTCTCAATAAGCCATGAAATGCCATGACAGTCACCTGAGGTCAAACGAGAAGCCTCAATCTTAGATAGACCGCAGAGTTGCATCACCTGCTGCTGAGCAGAGAAAAAGGGAGTGGGTACAATAACAGAATTTCGCGGAGTCATGTCCAACATGGCAGCAAATTCCTCTATAGTGGGGTAGAGTTCTTCAAGACCAAATCGAAAGACATGAGACTGGGATCCCACAGTTGTACAGCGGCCATCAGTAAAGGTTTGTTAGTCTTAACGGCCCTCAGTGAGAAAAGGGTTAGGCCTAAAGGGGCAAAGTTCAAACGTTCGATATAGGAGAATCCCTCAATCCGTGAAGAAAGGGAATTGGCCATCTACGCCCGAACAAGAGCAAATGGGGTCTCCAAGACAGTATTTATAGGGCAGAAAAGGGCGAGAAACCAAAAATTTGGTAAAAGGCACACTTATTGTGGTGGCCGCCATCTCGGATCTAGCGACCGCCAACTTGAAAAAGTATAGTACAGTGACATCATTTCTTTGACCAGGCGACCGCCATGTTGAAACGGGCGACTGCCAAGTGTACATTTTGGAAAAGTAGCGACCACCATGTTATGTTATGGCAACCGCCACGTTTGAACATGACGGGTATGGGACAGTTTACAGTTTGTATAATCTGTATTAGTGGTGGCATCTAAACTATGCATCTAAGACAGTTTTAGTAGCAAATAAAGGAAAATCAGGCAACAGAAGAACAGATAAATGGAAC
>JAOTRH010051035.1:0-19345 GCA_034768845.1 Heliamphora exappendiculata
GCCAATCCAATTGTAATTGATCCAGCTATTGAAATCTGGATTTCCATGGCCAATGAAATTCACAGATTCCAACACTCAGTTTCATGTTGTATTGATTTGAACTTTCTACCTCTCGAATGGAAGTGTCATATGAATTATAAGACATTAGTTAGCATTGTAATAAGAGCGTGAAGGCGAAAGTTTTCCATTCGAGAGATAGAAAGTTCAAATCATTACAAATAAACGACGAAATCTTATAAACTGAACCAGTAAGAATGTTCTTACACACACACCAATGAGAATATTTTTATAGTTATTGACGCTGAGAACGTTCTCATTGTTTTTAACATTGAGAATGCTCTCAGTATATTTTACTTTGGATACAATTAATTTATTATTTTAGTTTTTTTTATATTTTTTATGATCAAAATTATTTATTATGTAATATTTATTAAGTAGATTATTTTTTATAAAAAATTAAATTAATTAAACATGAATAGTTTTGTGAGTAGATCACATTTGTTGAAATATAAATGAATAATAATATAATTTTATAAAAAAATAATAATAAATAAAAACGATCAAATCATGTAGTTTAAAATATTTAATTAACTTAATTTTGTATATTAGTAATAAAATTAATAAATACTACAAAATAAATGATTTTTTTATAAAAATATATTTAAAAAACATAATATATAAAAAAAAATTTAGCCATAATCCAAACATAAGAATATTTGAACTAAAATTGGGTAAAAAATTTCAGTGGAATTCTTCGAGAGCAGTAGCTTTCCTGTTGATTGAAAATATTTTTTATATTTATATATCATATTTTTAGCATTTGATATGATAAAATTAAAAAGTGAATAAATAATAAGTTAATTTTGATATATTCCTTTAAAAATTTGAAAAATATTTTTATAAATCTAAAAAAACATACCGAAAAATTTCGTTTACCGACTGATTTGCACAAATTAAATTTCTTAAATAAGCTAAACAACGCAAAAAACTTAAATCAAACAACCACATAAGCATAAAAATAAACCAAACACAATCACAGACGAGACGACGATTTTTACGTGGAAAACTCTAAACCATGTAAAAATCACGAGACCACACAGGGTCTAGAAAATTAAACACTATTAAATGTTGGTTACAAAGAAATCTTACAATCCCGACGTTGCACCCACAACTAATGACAGTAAATCTGTTTTTGCCGAATTCACGTGCACCAACTCATGTGCTTGATCGCCGCTGGAACTCACCACCGGACTTCAATGCTGACAGACTCCTCCACCAAACTTCAACACTTGAGACTTCTCTCAAACGACTCTACGAACACGAACAGATAGTTGAAGCTTTGATTGACTTGATGATGTCTTGAAGGCACTGAAGTTATATGATCATCAAATTGTTGTAGAAAATCTTGCGAGTATGTATAAACTTCAAATCTTGTGGCGGCTACATTTTTTCACGAATAAAAATTAAGAAGCACCCTCACAAGAACCCTTAGCTCTTTTATATATATATATATATATATATATATATATATCAAGACTTTCAAAACCCTAGCTGCTAAATCAATAATAGAAGAGCTGCTAAATACATAATAGGAAAGCTGTTAAATTAATAATAGTTTCCTATTTATAATTACCCTTTTAAAACTCTTGCTGCTGCTAAAAAAAATCTTGTCGCCGAGACCACTCGATCAGTCTATTCACCGCTCGAGCGGTGTAGCCTGTAATGCATAGAATTTTTGTTGCAGGCTTGAAATACCGAGAGGTGTTATAAACCGCTCGATGGGCCGCTTGAGCAGTCTGTCGGGCGGTCTGACTCTGCGGGCTATTTTTGATAATTTCTTCTCTTTTTGCGTAATCCTGCAATATTAAACCAAAACTCGAACAAGACAAGTGTAAAAATATCACCGAATAAAATAAATAAAATAAATAAACATTTGTCATAGATTTGCCAAACATAAAACAAATATTGCCAATGAAAAAATTCATAACAATCTCCCCATTTGGCAATTTTGTGACAAAATTCAACAATTCAAAATATCCAAGCATGAAACCAAGGATACAGCGCCAATTCAAAAAAAATACTGACTTGGCACAGACAAAAAAAACATATAAACTCCCCCTCAAACATAATGCGCAAACAAAAAAAAAGAAACAACTCCTAAAAAAAAATAAACGACTCCCCCTCAACAAAAAATCTAACAACAAAAAAAATCTAAACCCAAGACCGCTATTATCTCCCACTTTTTGTCACGAATTGACACACAAGAAAAAAAATCTTTTTGAGTAGAAAACAAGATTAAAAAATAAGTACAAGACCCATGTATATTTGCATTCATTTAAATACCAAAATCTAGTCAAAGTGATTAAAAACACGCACAGAATCCAAGATACCCTATATTTATATATGAACTAGCACAATCAGAGTAGATTCTATATGAAGAAGTGTGTGTGACTTGAAAATTTTCAGACACAAACTTCAAATCCTGTTTGGTATCAAAAAGACTGAGTCACATTTATTTATCAGAGATAAAAAATATCACAAAGTCAAACTAGCGTTGACCCAATTCACATTAGGTTAACTCCCCCTCAACTAGAGATTTCATTTTTTTATTTTTTTATATGCTTTCATAGGCGGCTTTCACATTAATACGAATGAAAAAACATGATTTGCATAGGTAGCTATTTCTTAAGCAAAATTTGGTATAAATTTTAAGGTGACTGTACACTAATACGTACGAAAAGACAAGGTCCGCATAAGTAGCCATTTCGTCAAATCAAACAAACAAAACCAAAAAAAAGAGGGAGGTTAAACATTAAGAACAAGTGGGTCGCCACAAGGTAGTCATTTTATGAAATTTTTAAAAAATTGAAAGATAAAATAGACCAAAAAAAAATATAATCCCAAATACGAAAGACCCCTGCATCTATCAATGTTCAAGTGGTGTACAGAATAGACTCATCTCTGAAAGCGTTATATCCACTATGAGCTAGATTACCCAAAAAATGCAGTACTTAATCTCAAAGCCTAAAATAATAGAATTTCAGCCAAATAAAATAATACACAGAAAAAGGTACTCAACATTTAATAAAGTCTCCCACACATTTTTTTTAACGACAAAAAAAAATTTAAAAAAAACTCAAACCCAAAAACAAAAAAAACAAGACTCAAAACAAACTAGGGACTACGACTAGCCAAAAAGCTATCTAGATCATTCTTTCGAACCCAAATTTTCTTGATTTTCAAAGGTACAGATTCTAAATTAGACATCTAATTCTTTTTAGGTTGTTGTGGCACATCAAATCTGAATCTATATTGATCAATCAACCTAGTGTAATGAGGTCTGATGTGTTCCTTTATACCACAATGATGACAAATAGGCACAAAAAATGTATTCCTATTCAATTTCATGCAATTGGGACGTGTGTGTCCAATAATATCACAATGATAACAGGTAGGAATAAATTTAATCTTTCTTACCTTACCATGTACAATGGTGGATTTACCCGTCTGATTATGGCACTTTCTGCCACTTTCTGCCTTCACAACCTTCGGTGCAGACTTAGGTAAAATTGGCTGGCCATTTTTTTTCCTATTGTCGAGTTGCTTGAAGAAGCACCTGTGAATTCAATCCCTCTCATGTCAGTCACTGCCTTCTATACCCCATGCATATCATCCAAAGCCATAGTGCCTGCATTGAATTTCTTGAAAGTAGGTTGAGTATTTAACAGATCCTTTTCATATTTAATCAATTTTAATTCAAGATCAGTTTTTAACGTAATACAAACATGCAAATCTTTTTCAAGAATTTCAATCATGATTTGTCTAGTTTGACACACTTCAGACAAGTCATTCTTTTCTTTTTTACATTTTGTAAGTTTTCACATAAAATTTCCTTGTTTGATTTTAATCTCACAATTAGGCCTTGAGTTTCTGTTAGCTCTTGTTTGACACAATCTTTCTCTTTTTTACAGAGTTTATATTTTTTAACCAATTTTGCATTTTGTTTGGTCAACTTAAAGCACTCTCTATAAAGCTTATCATAAGCATGTTGAAGAGTTTCATCATCCTCACTTTCATCAATATTATTACTCTCCTCATTTTTAGAATCTTCAGAATTGTCATACTCATTAGATTTCTCCTGAATAAAAGCAACAAAAGCTATAATTTTCTTATCATTACAATCATGGTCCTTCTCATCACTTGTGTCGGGTTCACTTTTATCATTCCAAGTGATTGTAAATCTTTTGTATTTTTTTCTAAGAAGGTTCGGACATTTTTTAACCATATATTTATATGCTTTGCATTCACAGTATTGGATTTCAAAAAACTGGCATTTCGACCATTTTTTAATAAAATTGGACATATTTTTGCTTTGTCTTTACTGTACTTCTTTTATAATTTTTCCTCTTGATTAGGCTTTTTAATTTTTAAAAACTTTTTGAATTTTTTCACAAAGATAGCCATCATCTCAGGGTCTAAATCATCATCTGAGTCGTTTACAGAACCAGGAACTGAAGAGAAAACTAGATTTTTTGAAACCTTTTTATTTTGAAAATTTGGCTAATAGGTCTGCAGGTTTTCAACTAAATCTTCAACAAAAATAGAATCGATGTCTTTACTTTCTTCTATTGCTGTGATTTTTAGTTGGAAACGTTTGGGTAAAGATCTAAGAATTTTTCGAACAATTTTAGATGTTGAATTTTTTTCACCAAGATTTAACGAGTTATTCACAAAATCACTTAATTTTGTGTAAAAATTATTAGAATTTTCATCGTCTTTCATACGCAGAGTCTCAAAATTTGTTGTGAGACGTTGAAGTTTTGAGATTTTTACCGTGTCAGTCCCTTCGTGAGTGATTTGAAATATATCCCACGCTTTTTTAGCCAAATCACACGTACTGATTCTGCGAAACTCATCTTGTGTGACTCCACTAAAAATAGTATTTATAACTTTGCTATTCTAGCCCCCTGTTTGGTTTATTTTTTTTTAGATCTTAAAATTTTCAATTCAAGCTATTTACCTTATAGCTACTCATGACAACAAAAATTTAAAAAGTATGTATGTTTAAATCGAAATAAAATTTTTAAAAAAAATGGCAAGTGAAATTCTCGCCGTATTTAAACTTTTTTGCATTATTTGGGTTAATTTTTCTAATTTTTTGACTTCTTATTCTCCCGTAAGCAAAACAATAAAAGAACTACATAAAAGTAAACAAATTAATGGCAAGTTTTTTTTTTGGATAAAAAGGTCATGAAACCTAAATGTATTGCAAAATTGACATAAATTCGAAAAACTTGTTGGGAAAAAATGGTTTGAAAATAAATATAAATTCAATACTGTACTGTTACAAACAAACAGAAATTAAAAATAAAGAACTGAAATTAAATTATTACAAACAATTGCAAAACCAATAACTGCAGATGATTGAGACTAACGTTGGACGCTATTTCTTTAAGATAAATTACTTCCCCACAATCGTGCTAATAGGTTTCACGAACGTCAATCTCACAGGATATAACAGTCAACACCCGGAGAAGAAGCACTCCAATCTTCGAATATGGCGAATCGTTAGTATTTTGTACTCTCCGACTCTTAGAACATGAACAAACTTTGTATGCAATGTAGGAAGAAAAATATAATGTCAAATTCGTGCATGAGAATGAGTTTTTTATAGCCACTGATGTGATTTTTTACAAAAGTCATTATACCTGTTCAAAACAGGTACAATTGTTTGTCGTCAGCGCTCATGCGCTCTACGAGCACCCTATTCTGGAGTTCAGGGGAGCCTCTGGCGCTCAAGCGTCTTGCGAGCGCTCAACAATAGAAGGGGACGCTCGAACGTTCCGCAAGCGCACCATTTTGGTCTTGTTTCGGCACATGGGCACTCGAGTGCCCTGCGACCGCCTAGCAAGCACTCCATTCTTAAAATTTGATCGTTGGGCTTTTAACCCATTGGATTAACGGTAACAATTTTTTAAAAATTTGAATTTTAAAATTTTTATTTAAATAAATTTTCTCAAAAAATATATAAGTTGCTCGGATTGGGTCAACCCATGACTTACGACCCACAACTCAAGCCTGGCCCGGTCCGAGGGCGGCGGCAGCAGCACGCGTGTGTGAAATGGGTTGAATCCATTGTTAGGTAGATTCTCTCATGTATACAAAACTAGGTACCCCCAAAAGACCCTCTCCTTAGTTCAACTATAACTTATATATATACACTAAGTTCCTCAAGAACTTCCAATGTGAAATAAAAGTTTCACACTTCCATTGAACTAAATAAAACCCATGTTCAAGTGACGATTTTAAACATTGATTTCTTATTTACCTCTTATCGAATTTGAGTAAATGAATATACGTCGTTCATTTTCTCGCGGAGGAGAACGATTAACACCCTGGACTCAACTCAAAAGACATATGGATCTTATATTTATTTTGGCTCAAAATTTTTCAAAAATAAGATTATTAAATCTAATTTTAACATAAAATAGGTAAATTGGATGCAAAATAATTTTTTAAAGAAAAAGAAAAAAAAATCTCTGCAAATGAAGAAGAAAAACCTCACAAAAAGGAATGTGAAAAATCTCCAAACAAGGAGGATCATAAATCTCAACGGAATGAGTTATTATCAAAGCAAGTTCAAGTAATTTGAAAAAATTAAAAATAAAAATCAATTACCATAAATTGAGCAACGCAGTCCTTTTTTCACTCCCAGCATAAATGACATTGTAGTCTCCAAACTCTCTACACATTGTAGTCTACAAACTCTCTACTGAGCTGTCGTAAAAAATATTTAGGTCTTGTTTGGGAAAATACTTTATTTGTTTATTTTATTTTATTTATTTTTTAATTTAATAAATTTTTTATTATTTAATAAAATTATTATATTTTTTAGACTTCTCTTTTAACGACAAGTTCAAAAAAAAAAAATTTTTACCAAAAAGGATGAAAAGAACAAAAATCAGCCAAAACAAACTAAATTTTGTATTGTTTATTTTTATTTTTAGTAAATTTTTTTCATCTTTTAATAAAATAAAGGATTTAATTTTAATTTCTCTAATTAAGATGAATCAAAAAATAATTTTTTTTACTAAAAATAAAAAATCTCATAAAAGATAAAAAGATGCAAAAATCAATTAAATAAACCCAACAGGGTCTTACTACAGCCCAAGGTAGTCTTTTATAGTCTCAATTTTAATGCCAAGTGTTAGTGATGTTAAAAAATTACAGCGAGCTTATTAAAAATTATTTAACCGATTGTTACTTTTCTACTTAAAATTTTTATAAAATTAAATTATATTTAAAATACCTTTACTGGGTAGGGGTGAATACTTATTACGTAATTAAACACCAATATCATCGCATTGACTTAGTTTTTTGAAAAATTATTGAGTAATATTGGAGTGACACGTGACATTGTCAAAATGTGGTGTTTGGCATTATTTAAATTAATAATTTATAAAATATATTTTTTAATAAAAATTGTAAGTATTTGGTAAAAATTGTAACTTATAGCAAAATATAAAAAATATATAATTATAAATTATAGCAGAAATTGCAAGTGTTTAAAAAATTTTATATTTTATAACTAAAATTAGTAATAGAAAATTAAAAATTACTATCATTAATTTTGTCAAACACCATGAAAGTATTAGAAATATGTTAAGTTGGTCATTCTTATTTTTTACCTACCTAATAAATATGAGTTAATATTATATCAGTATTTTTTTTATATAATTAGATAAAAACACCACGTCGGTAATAACAAATGGTATTCCAATGCCATATTTATTTTAAGAGATAAAAAATTCGAATTAAATTAATAGTCCGGACTAAATTTGTATCTTATATTTGCTTGTCTTTTTGTATCTCCACTAGAGAAGTTAATCTAAAATAACAATTTTACCTTTCAATTTTTTTTTTGTAATATTTTTATGAATATTTTTTTTTGTATCTTTTAATCAATTTTTAACATTTTATTCGTATTTTTTTAAAATCGAGTATCTTTGATATAGTTATTAGTAACTTTTTTTATTGTTTTATTTTTTATTCTAAAATTTAATTTTTTTAATTTTTACTTTTACTTTATTTACATTTTTTATTTCATTTTTACCTAAATTTGTTAGCACTAAGTTCTAATATCAACTTTTTTTATTTGTAATTTTATTAGTAATTTTTTAAAAACTTTTTTGTCTCTCATATTATTTATATCTTTTTTATTTCATCAATCTTAATTTGATTATTTTAAATTTTTTGGTCTTATCAAATTTTTTATTTTTATTATTTAGTTTCATTTGGTAATATTTTAATTGTATTTATTCAATACATACACAATCAAATATCCTACTGGAAGAGATTGTCATTGTATTTAATTAATTTTTTATTCTATTTTACAAATAAACAAACATAAAAGTGGACCAATAAAAAAATATACAATGTAATAAATATTTAGTCTTACTACATGAATAAGATTGTCATTATACTTAATTATTATTATTTTTTAATTTTATAAATAAACAAATATAAGAGTAAACCAATAAATAAATACACAATGTAATAAATATTTAGTCCTATAACTATTAGTGATAGAAAAGTTAAAGCCCTCGTAATCCCATTCTTCAATACAAACATGGACCGAGATTGTTGATGCCATGTTTGGCAATCGGCTTTAAACTAAATTTTTTGTCTTCTATTTTGAAGTCTAAAATGCTAAAAAATATCGTTTAAAATACTAAAGGTTTTTTTAGCATTTTTTTACATATATTTTTTATATTTTTTAAAAATATCATAATTTTTATTATATATATTTATTTTTTACAAAAATTATATTTTTAAAATTTGCTCATCAAAATCTATCAAACGACATCCATATTGAATATAAAACTATTTTAAAACAAATTTAAGAAATGTAACAATTTTAAATTAAATTTTTTTATCTTTTGACTTAAAATCACTCATACAGTTCACCAAACAAATTTTTAACTTATATAGCTTTAATTGTTTTTAAACAAAAAACCTAACTTGCTATTTGGCGTTACTGAAACTAGTAGTCTATAAATTGTAATTTGTAATAAAAATTATAAATATTTAATAAAAATTATAATTTGTAATTAAAATAAAAATAAAAATTATAATTTATAATAAAAATTATAAATATTTAAAATAATTTATAATTTATAATTAAAATTAATAGTACAAAATTAAAAACTATTATGGCAAATACTCCCTCAAAAGTGTGGCTGTCAAACTTAAATTTAACTTGAGATTGTCAAACGTTCCCCAAATAATTATTTTAGTTATCCTTGCACACAATAATTAGTGCTCGTTTGGTAAATTGGCTTAAAATTTAAATAGTTAAAAAATTTTATTTTTCAAGCCTCAGCTTTCACTTTATTAATTTTTTTATAATAATTTCTAATTTTACCTTTTAACTTTTTTATTTTTTGATTTTTTTGTTTGATAAAATTTTATTTGGACTAAAAAACAATATTAAAATTTCACATTTGACTTATTTAATTTTTTTTAGTGGTTTTAAAATTATTTTTTTTTTAATCAAATAAATTTTTAGCTTTTTAACTCAAAGTGATTTAAAATAAAAAAATTAACTTAAAACAAAGTTGTCAAATGAACACTTAACCTATGTTTAATTTAACTTTTTTTTTTAAAATTTTATTTAAAAGTTTTTTAAAAAGATTACTAGTTTAATCTCAGTTAACTTTTATTTTTACATATTCTTAAAAAATCAAAAATTTAAAAATTTAAAAAAAAAAAATTTAATCCAAACACAAACAAGGTTAATTCCTCCCTCTCGGCTTACCGGAGGAATCCCGATTGCAAAGGATTGTGTGACACGTGGAGGAAACTGGTTGGGTCCTTGCAGATGAGGGACTATCTGTCTATCCATTCTTTGTGGTTCATTTGACAGATTTGGATCGGTAATCTTCGTTTCCAAAACTCCCCCCCACTTCTGAAATAAACCCTATCCCTTTGGCTTCAACCTTTTCCTCTGGGTAGCAAAGCACCGTAACCCATTTAATATCTCTTTCTCTCACTCTTCCACAATCAAATGGCCACCATCACAGCTTGGACTCCAACCTCATCGGTTGTACGTACTCCTCTTTTGCACAAGAGAATCGCAGCGGTCCCTTCCTCCTCTGTTCTCGGTAAGAATAGTTAATCTCGAGCAAAGATTTTAAGTTCTTCTCTGAACAACGATCTTCTTTTTGGTTTCTCTCCATACCCTTACTCTGCTTTGTAAATTTGAAATGGGTTTACGACGGTAATTCGAAAATTTTGTCTCATAATTTTATATTAAAAAATTAGTTTATTCGAATATGGATAGATATATAGTTAATGGCGGTGTTTGTTAAAACTATTGTTGTTAGTTTATACATCGTAACTACGTATTTTTAACTTTTAATCAAACTATTAGTCTACTATATTTTTTTTTACTCTTCTGTAACTCAAAAAATTAGTTTCTTTTTTACTATAATAAAAAAATAAAAAAATTAAATTATATGTTATTTATTTTTATTTTTACCAATTTTTAAAATTTCTTTTAATCATAATTCCGTATTTTTTATTTTTCTCATCCAAACAAAATAAACAAAATTATAAAAATTTAACCCAAAAATAGGACCAGAGTTTTGCGGAGGAATTACGTATATGTGCTATTGTTGGGCAGCCAACAGCTCTGGTAGGGCTCACTTCGAATTATATTTTGGTAATTTAAATTATTCATTTTTGTACACATACATACGTTTGTGTAGATTATTAATAAAAATAATAATTTTTAAATATTTGAACAAATCTCTTTTTTTTTAAATAAAATTAATGATAAACTAATCTTAGGACAAATGCAATTTGTTAAATTATTTAAGAATATTTGATTAATTTCAATTTTTGCACAAATAATTTACGCAAGACTGAATTCTACTAAGTAAACGATTTAGATAATTAAAGTGCAACTCGGAGTGGGCCTCAAAGATGCTAACAGTACAGTGCTATTGTCAAAGCCAACAACAGAGAAGCCTGATTTTTTGAGGAGCATAGAGGGAAGAGGATACGGAGGGGTTCATCCCCTTCTTTAATCTCTCTAAATTAAAAAAAAAAAAAAAAATTTGTTGCAGGGTTGCCGGCAATGGCAAAGAAGGGGAGAGTGAGATGTTCGGCGGAGGTAAGGCCCCGGGCGGATGAGAGGAGAAGCTCTAAAGCGGCGACGGGAGCGTCGTTGATCGCAGCGGCTTGTGCCGCGGTCATGTCGGGCCCGGCCGGGGCCTTGGTGGACGATAGATTGAGCACGGAAGGGACCGGGCTTCCGTTTGGGCTGAGCAACAACCTTCTGGGCTGGATCCTGGTGGGGGTGTTTGGGCTGATCTGGGCTTTCTACTTTGTCTACACTTCCACCCTTGAAGAGGATGAGGAGTCAGGGTTGTCTCTCTGAGCCCAATTTGGTGAGTGGTCAAGTTTGTTTGTGAAATTGGCACTATTGGAACTATTGAAGAAGATTCTTCTATGTGCTAGTGAGAAACAGAGAACAGTTTAAGAAAGTTGCACTCTCTCTTATCTGTAATACTACTATGACTATCTCTTGTGTTGTGTATTTGTGTACTTGTTTTTTAATTATATTTTTTCATCTTCTTTTTCTATATCGTTTTAAGCACTGCCATAAGGTTTTCATCTCTATTTATAACATGTGTATATGGTATTAATTACATCCACTATGAATCATTAAGAGGAAACTATGAGTATTTAGGTTGGCTGGTTAGTCTTTAGATTTGTTTTTCAATGGCCGTAGTCTTTAAGGTCCCTGAAATTTAGTCGAACTGTTAATTTTAAAATTTTGGAATTAGTTGAGATGCGTTCAAATTGATTCGAATGTACCAGTTATAAAAAAAAAATCCATTAAAATGAGTAATTGAGTTAGGTCATACCTATAGTAATAAATAATTAAGAGTCTAATTGACAACTAGTTTAAAAGTTTTTTTTATTTTTTTATTTTTAGCTAAAAATAAACTAAATTGAATTCAAATAAAGTTGTCTTTAAATTAATTTTTAAGTTATTTTTTTAAGTTGGTTAATTGTGTAAAAAGTTAATTATTTTTATTTTTGTTCAAATTAAATAGTATTGTCATTTTATATAGTTAATTATAATGATTGTATATAGTCGTTATTGTTAACACAGAAGTTATTAAGGTATTATTGTTCTTTAAAATGAAGTTAGTGTTTAAATAGAATATTTTAAAAATTAATGTTATAATTTGACTTTTATTTGTCAATCGAACTGTGTTTTTTTTTTAAAACAAAAAAAAAACTAAAAAACTTGGTTTGTTAATCAAACTCTAGGAGTCAAGATAAAACATTGGATTTGCTTTTTAATAATTACCAATTTGAGTTTATTTCGTTGTTAATTTTAAAATTAATTAAAATGCACATAAATTAATTCAAGTATTTAATTTTTAAACAAAAAATTGAGAGAAGTAATTGAGTCGGATCATAGAAAAAAAATGATTAAGTGATTCAGGATTAGTATTTTTGTGCATTCATATATAGTTGATCTCACATAAATTTATAAATTTCATTGATTCGACACCCTTGGTTTGAATCATCTTACATTATCTCTAATATTTTGAGTTCAAAAATATTATATACCGAACATAATTACAAAATTATTATATAATATTATTTCAATTGTTTATATACTAACGATTACTCATATTTAAAAATAATTTTTGACATAGGCCCGGTTGGTAATTAGTTTACTTATGCTTAAAAATACTTTTTGACTTTAGCCTCCAATTGATAATTAGTTTAAAAATTAAATTTTTTTTTGTATATTTAATTGAAAAACTAAATTGGATTGAAAGTAGGTTGTTTGACAACTTAACTTTTAAACTAACTTTTTAAAAATTAGTTATTTAGGTACAAAATTAGCTTTTTTATTTTTTGTACAAAGTGAATAATTTTGTTCTTTTATATATTTGAAATTAATAATTATATATAGTTGATAGTGGTAGTAATAAATTATGAATAAATGGTATTATTTTATTTTAAAAATAGTGATAATTTGAACAAAATATTTTAAAATTTTATATTTTAATTTGACTTTTTGACTTTTTAATCTTTAAATTTTTTTTAAAAAAAATTTAAAAAACTAAAAAGTCAAGATTACCAATCAAGGCCATAATCTGACCTTCAATATAATTTCACATTCTTTTATTAGTATGCACTTAAAAATCAATATTTGAGTAAAATATAAATAGATCATTCTGCTAATTACCTATAGGTTTAGCATTATACATACAATGCTAACCCTATTATCTTTTTTTTTTCTATGTCATTTGAGGAAATAAATTATTCATAAAATAAACATTAGCAACCAAGAAATTTTGTGATTTCAATAATATAGAAACAAATGAAAAGTAATTTGTAACTATAAATAATATTAATTTAATTTAGTTATATTCTACTCTAAGATTTATAAAATTTTCAAAATATAGAAAGAATTATAAATTAAATATATGATGTGTTGATATCCCATCAAATATATATACCCTCTTTTAAAGAGAGAACACATATTTGGTGTTCTCTCATTTTAAAGTTGTATAGAGTTTTTTTATTTCTTAAATTATCTTTAATAATTGCATCTTTTTTACTCATTCTCTCTTGAAAAAAAAATCACTTAATTCCTCTCCCTCTCTCTACAATAGGTTCACCTTTCTCTAAAAAATGTATTAAATTTTTATATTTTTAAATAATTTAAATTACACAAACAATGCGTGTGCCATGCCCTAGTTAAATTTAAATGGCCATTTAAGTTATAACTGTTCATTCTTTAAAATAAGATATGATGTGCCAATATTCAATCAAATTAAAATTTTATTAAAATGATCTATTTTATAGAACCGCGGCATCTTGTGCCTCAAAAGTACTTTTTCATGGACATAATTTTTAATTATATTTTTTATTAGATGCGTTCATTATATAGTGCTTTTAACTATTGTTTTCTTAAAATTATATTTTAATTTTTTTAATTTCTTATTAAATATAATCTAATTACATAGTTATATACGTCGAATCAACTTTATTTTTTATTGAATAACAAATTCGACTGAGTATTAAAAAATATATTCAAAAGATATACTTATTGAGGGCACAATGGTGAACTATGCTTTTGAGGCACAATACCCATTATTTGTCCATTTTCAGCTAAGTGGGCAACAGAAATGGCTGGTGAACATTGAGGAAGCTATGAATTTGATTACAAGAAATCAAGAATGTGCTAGAAAAATTAGACTTAATAATAAAAACTATGTTTAAGTATACAAAAATAAAAAAATAAAAAAATAACACAAATCTAAATTTAATTAAGATATTTGATGATCAAAACTAGTGGTAGAACTAATACACGCTTTTAGAGGGGGCACGTGATTCCTCTTACTTTTTTATATGTATATTATTACGTATGAAAAATAAAACTATGTATTTACACTCATAAAATTTATTTAGTATATCTTCTAAATATAAAACTATTTTATTATTTTAATTTTTTATATAAATATTTGCAATTATGAGTCTTAAAATAACAAATTTTAAAAAATAACAATTTTTAACTTTTACTAAGTTAGGATATTTATTTAATTTTTTACACATGTAGATTTTATTCATATGCTACTAACGAGAAAACATTTAATACACAATATAATCTTATTTTTTTTATTAAAATATCATATAAATATTGTGATATTATTAAAAAAATTAAAAAAATTGTTAAGACATTCAAATGTTGCTTTTAAATGGGCAAAACTTAAAATCAAGATAACAAGTCAATTAAAAACGATTAAACTGATACTATAATATTTTAGTTAGTTTGATATGTGTTTTAATAATGATTAGCATCTACTTAAAATATACATTGCAAATTTTTTATATTTATTAATAGTTATTTAAGTTTTAATAATAATCTATTATTATTTGTAATAAAAAATTAATATTTTAAATTAATTAGTATTCTATCTAAATTAGATTCTTAACTCCGTGGCTTATCAAAACTACATAAAAATACTTTCACTTCTCTTTTTTTTTTAATTCAATCTTTTAAAATTGTTGAGACAATTTTTAAATTTAATACTTTTAAGTTAGGGGTGACAATTTTCCTCTGGCTCCTCCTTTGTCAGGGTGAGGGTGGCAAGGGAGGGAGGGGGGTTGTTTGGCAAAATTTTTGTTGTCAGTTTTTAAATTTTTATTATTAATTTTAGTAATAAGTTAATTTATTATAAATATTTATAATTTTAAAATTACAAATTTCAACATTCCAAAAACACCCTCAATGGTCGCAGTGGTCTAGAGGGCCAGAGGGGTGGATGTTTAGAGAATTTTTTTATTTTGAATTTTAATGCTTTTGCCCTCAGGCACTGTTTTTTGGTTTAATTTTTTATGATTTTTTGTGATTTTTTTCGTTTTTTATGAACTTTTATGATTTTTTAGGCTAATTTTTATTTTCTTGATTTGTCATAATAAAACAAATATAAAAATATAGTCATTTTAAAAAAAGTTAAAAAAAATGCACTAAAAACAAAAAAAGCTACATAAAAACCTTAAAATGGATTTATCAATTCTAGAAGGGAATATATAAATTTATCTACTTAGCAAATTATGCTTGTTTTACGAAATAGATAAATTTATTTATTATTTGTACTTATTTGACTTAACATATAATTTTATCTGTCTAATATTTATCAATACTAAAAAAGAACGATAGATAAATTTATCTCTATGCATTACATATAAATTTATCTATTTGTGTTATAAGCAATTTGATCTCACACGTTAAAAAATTTGTTGATGAATCTTGCACGTTAAAACTTATTTTTTTTTGAACCTTTCGTTGAAAACCCCTAAAAAAAATGGTAAGCGCGAATATCATTTATTTTGAAATATATATTCGCTATTATTTTTAGAAAAATAAATTAAGGGTTCAAATGGTATAAAATTGTAAGTTCTCGCTTATTTTCTATTTTTATTTTAGTTTCTTATTTTTTAGTTATAATTTTTTCAATTTATTTTAACACAAAGAATCTAAAAAAATATTTTTTTAACTAATAGATAAACATATCCACAAAATACAAAAATAAGCAAACATAGATATGACTTTTTTTTGTAATTAATTTATTTTTTAATAAAAAGACTTAACAAGTAATAGAAAATAAGTAAGTCCTAGTTTGGGATAAAATGGAGGGATTTAGTTTATTTTTGTCATATTTAGATTTTTTTAATTAAATATTTTTTTATTTATTTTTCTCAATAAAAAGAAAAAAGAAAAAATAGCTTAATAATTTATTTTAACTTATTTTCTTTTATGATTATTTACCTTTTCATTTACAATAAAAATAAAACTAATTAAAATAAACTTTTATATAAAATAAAATAATATATATAATAAATAGTTTATTATCACAAACTAATCCTAATATTATATTTCAAGTCTTATTTGAAAAGTTAATTTTTTATTTATAGAAAAACACATTTTAGGCTATACTAATTGATTTTTTTTTAAAAAAAATCAACTATCTTTTTTATTACAATATCTTTAAGATAAAAGAATTTATATACCTTTCAAACACAATTTGAATAAAATTACTATGGTTCTCTTAATTAAAAAATTAATTTCACTCTTTATAATAAAAACAAATAGTGTTAATATATCATACACTATAACTTAAATATAAAAAGTAAAAACATATTAAATATTTTAAAAAAATTAAAAAAAATATCATAAAAAATATTATAAACACTTAAATTTTTTTTGTTTTCTCTCTCTTTTTAAAAAAAATTAAATTCGTTAAAAATCAAAATTTTTAGGCTCGGGATCTATAAATTGAACCAGATTTGTTTGTAGTTTATGGTAGGAAGATAGAAAAGAATCAAAGCACCGCCATGGCGACCTCTCTGAGCGCCCCAAAGCTGACCACTTTCTCTTCTTCCCCAGCCATCCAAACCCTACTCTGCAAAAGATTCCCAGTCCTTCTCTCTCCCCACTCCTCTTCCTCTCCCCTCTTCCACTCCGCCACCCCTCTCTTTCTCTCTCCTCGCCGCCCCTCTTTCTCTCACCACCGTCGCTTCACAGTTCGAGCGGACTCCGACAATGGCGCCGAGCCTCGCGACTACGACTTCGACCTCTTCACGATCGGCGCCGGCAGCGGCGGAGTTAGGGCTTCTCGCTTTGCCGCCAATTTGGGCGCTTCTGCTGCAGTCTGCGAGCTCCCTTTCGCCACCATATCATCGGAAACTAGCGGCGGCGTTGGTGGAACGTAAGTTCTGGATTTGGCGTGAATCAGTCGCTTGTTTGCTTTGATATTATGCATGCCTTATTGGATTCATTTGTTTAACTAATAAGTTTGGCTTGCTTCTTCGCTGTATTAGATTTTTAGCATTTTATATACCTGAATCAGGCTTTATGGAAGAAACTAAACGGAATTAATACAATTGATTAGCGGAGAGGAAAAAATATGTTAATCTTGCTCCTTCCTAGAATTAATATAGCAAAAAGAAAGATTTTAGAGGGTTGACAACCGGACGGCAGGACGGTGGTTTGTTTGATTGAATTCCCTATTGAGATTTAGATGGGTGTTTTTTCGCATCTTTAATTGATGCTTCTTCTGGAATTCACTCTGTGATTCTATTAGGAAGTGCGGAAAGTGTTACGTGAAGTAGTTGCATTATCATTTTATCTCAAGAAGCCGTTAAACAAGAATGACTGAATGATGTTGCTATAGTCACATCGCACAAGTGTAGGTTTTAGAAGAACCTATTGGTTATTGTATTGATTGTGTCTTAGAACATGGTATTTTTGAATTGCTATAATTTCACGTGATTAATGTTATTATGGTGGTGTTTGGCAATTGGCAAAGCTAGTGATACTAGCTTTTAGGTTCCTGCTATTAATTTTGGATACAAGCCTAAATTTATTCCAAATACCCACAGCGTCTTGTATAAGTTATACTAATTTTTTTTCTATTTAAGTTACAAATTACAATATTTACTAAGCGCTCACAATTTCTGTTATAAATTACAATTTATAAGTTATTAGTTTTAACAATTCCAAACACCACCATACAGGCACTGAAAAGTGATTTTTCTTGTATGATCGAATCTAATTTGTAGCAACTAATTTAAAAGCTAGGTTTTTTTTTTGTTTTTTTGCGATTTTAGCTAAAAAACTAAATTTGATTCAAAGTAAATTGTTTAGCAATTTAGCTATTAAGCTAGTTCTTTTGAAATTGTCTGTTTGGATAAAAAACTATTTTTTTTGCTTTTTGTTCAAATTAGATAATTTTATCTTTCTATATATTTGGTATTTACAATTATATATAGTTGGTAGTAGTAGTAAATAAGTTATGAATGAAGAGGTATTATTGTGTTTTAAAAGTGGTTGAAATTTGAATAAAATATTTTAGGAGTAAGTGTTTTAATTTGGCTTTTTGGCTTTTTTGCTTTTTTTCCCCAAATGAATCATATTGGCTTTTTTTGCATTTTTTGCCAACAAGCCAAAACGCTAGAGTTGCCAAACGGGTCATGAATGTGGAATCCGCTATGTGGTGGGGTTAGCTTGAGGAAGAAGGAATGGATGTGGTTCACGGGCAAAAGAATTAAGGGATACCAAAATGCATTTTGAGAACATCTTTTCCAAATAAATATGCCTAGATTCTGGAATGGACAGATGCATCAGGATGTTTGCTAATTTCAGGTAAAATTAATTTTTCCAACCCTAACTAAATGGCATGAAGCTATCTTGGTTGAGGAAACTAATAATTGTTTCTTGGAAGGTCTTCTAGAAAGGAGTTGGAATCACAGAGGAGTAAGTGATATTAGCCAAGGGGGATAGCAGTAGCTACATGAAGCAAAGATGTTGCACCCAAAAAACAAAAAACAAAAAACAAATGAAGCTGGTTCAAAGATGAGAGCTTGATTGGCTCATCAAATCTGGGTGGATCATGGAATCACTATTCACCATTCTCAACTCGTTGCTCCGGACCAATTGGGACGCCTCGGAATGGTCTTTCCGCCTCGCCCTCGATTTTATCGTCGTGTGGTCTGGTATGCTCGCTGCTTTTGTCTATATCAAAGCTAAAGAGCTCCGAGTGATGGATGCCAGGTGGTTTGGGACCGCTCAGAATATCACTTTTGGTCTCTCGGCCCTCGGGTTACTATGGTATGGGTGGTTTGAGCTACACCACTCTAAATTCCTCTACAACGCATACCACCCCATCGTGTCGCTGGTCCCTATCTTTGGGTTCATCATCCTTCGAAATGCCACGCCATTCCTTCGATCTTATACTTCGTTGGT